>QQSS02181984.1:0-29257 GCA_003687565.2 Craspedacusta sowerbii
TGGATGGATGGATGGATGGATGGATGGATGGATGGATGGATGGATGGATGGATGGATGGATGGATGGATGGATGGCTTGACTGAAAATTTGGTTGGTAGATCGATGGTTATATGATGCCTTACATAGATATTTGGATACATTGGTGCCCTAATAAATTGATGCAATAATACGGTGATATTTGTTGCATATGTTAATGGTTTGGGTCACATCGATTTAGTGATCATGGTAACATGTATTGTTAGGCTATCGATTTTTGACTTTGTTTACTAGGTGAACTTGACGTTCCGCACCGTTGCAATAGCAAGAGTGTTGAATTTGCATCAGTTTTGGAAACTAAGAGCTGAAATTATTACTGAGCTCAGGCACCAACACCTGCTGGAGTCTGGTCCTGATGATGGAGTCGAGAAGACTTATGTGTTTGTCCCTAAAGAGCATGGGCCCCCATCTTATACTGATACTAATGATCGTCTAAACGCATGTGGCAGTGGCAATGGTCATGGTGCAACCCATGACTGTTCTATGGGCTCATGCAGGAATACAGTAAGTTTACAACTTGGAGGTCTTGTTCAGGAAGGTGCTGGAGCTATTCCATCAAATGAAGAGCGATGCCATGACCACCATCGATTGAATCATAGTGAAGGACGAAGTGTAAGTGTCCTTATTGACAGCTATTTGTAATGCTCATATAGTTACTGACGTTCTTTGCAGTATTGCTCTGCTATTCGTTTTCTTGTTATAGGTAGTCCGTCTGCTCCATAAAATAAAATCAATTCGTGATCATATTTTAGGTATCTATGTTTAAAACATTGCTTTGTAGCATAGCACAGGTCTGAAAAGGAGACGGTTGCATGCCTTGTGGCAAGATCTGTATTCTTTCTGTTGATGAAGCCTAGTGTCTAAGATGTTAAGCATGTAATGTGTTTAGAATGATTGCTATTGAGCTATTACTTCAAATTGCAAAGTTGGTGTGACCAAGAATACCGCACAGCTATACTTATATCCAATTGGCAATTTAATTGGCCATGCGAACAGTATCGCCAATTCCTCCATTACCACTCACCATTAGCGTTTTGCCCTATGTTTGGCTGCTCAGTGACGAGCTTAAAAATTGAACTATGGTCACCTGAGTAAAGTCAGAGCGCTTACAATTATACCTCAAATGTGAGTGAAGTGTTGAGACTGTGCGATAATATGACTTGCAATCTATGAAGCGCATAAGCATTCTGCGAGCTGACTTGGCCTTGGTGGAAATGGAAGGACTGGTGAATTCCATAATGCAGTCAACTTAATTGCATGTGCCAATGAGGTATAAGCCTGGCTGTTCAGTCCTTGCACCAATGTAAATCAGAATTATTCTCGTGCAGCTCTCGCTTTGGCGTTTGATGGACGCTTCTCCTGTCTATACTGTTTAGTAATGCAGTCGCAAGTGATCGTTTGAAACTCAAGGAGACTTAAGATTCTCCTCGTCAGCCACTGTTGCCCTGCTGGCGCTGCAATACCCATAAATTGTGCTTTTCTTGCATTACAGAAGTTGTTACAATAGACAGGTAGGCAGAGATAGAGAAAGACTGTCATAGAAATTTAGCGAATAGAGAGGGAGATTAAAGGGAAAGAAAGAGATGGGTAGAGAGATAGATATGGAGAGAGCCCTGTGGAGGCATATGATCACCAATCACAGTTTTTTTTCTCCTTTTTTTTTATTTATATGATTTAGCTCCAGAAGATTTATATGACCTATAAATTGTGCTGTTGGCTATTTTCGCTTAGACTGGCCTCCAAGACTTGACTGTCGGCGCTCTCCTTGCGAGGTAAGATGCTGTAATTGTTATTAACCAGCAATGCATATTTTAGAACAGTATATGAGCATGCATAGATCCCCAGATGAAACAAGATGTGGTTTGCATTCATAAAGAACGATTTATTGAAATGCTATCAAAAATGTAGGCTAATGGGTAGATCACTTCGATTGAGCCTTGTGTCTATTGCGTCGCAGATCATTTGGGTGTATTGTTTCCTGGAGGTGAACTTTCAGGAATCTGCATTCCGATGATGAAGTTATCCTTGTACGAACGTGCGTTGCCTGAAAAACCTGTCAAGGGTTCATAGTAGTATCTTCTCCTTTGACTTAACTTAGAAAGTTCACTTACTTTCGTTTACTCAAGCACTTATTTTAGTAGGTACGTAAGGTGCTGCACTGCATTTTTTAATAAATGTTTTATCAGTATGTGTGACTCATGACTAATTGGAGGCATCCAGTGAATGCTTCCTGCTGTCAGATGTCGAAGTAGGCGGCATTAACAAAAGAACACCGCATACATAGGAAGCTGCTTGACTCACAGTCAATGTGGATAAACCTCAGCTTCACATGAAGGCCAGGTAAAAGTGCCCCCTAGTCGGAAAGGGGAAAGGGCTATTGGAATACCAGAAGCACTAGATACAAACCAAAAACGCTTGTGGTAATAAGAAGCAGGAAACAATCAGCAGTCAAGTGTTTATGCATGAGGAGACGAAAAGAAAAAGTAGGCGCTTTGAAACGATAATCAAGAGCATCTATGCGCGGCTTAGATCGAGCCTCTGTAAAGCTTGAAGTTGCCGTCATTGAGACGAAAATCGTTGTGGTATTGGATTTCCAATGGATGCCAGCCTTGCAATTGAGATGAGCTCGGTTGGCAAATCCGCTAGCAAGAATGAGCGCAGCAACCACTTTGAATGGAGAAAGGTCTTTTTCATGAAGTGTTGGACGTGTGACTGAACAAACTCGCTCGAGTGCTCAATATTAGTATCTTGCACATCTTTAAGATAGACATTTTCACCAGATTTCTCGGTTTACGTAAAGCTCTTCCCATAAGTACTTCCATATGGTCTGCATACGTCGTCGTCTCCACCACCCAGATTTTTGTCGGATATGTGGCGAATTGATGCACCGAGGTAAACTAAGCAGTCCCGTAATTGAAATGTGCAGGCATACCCCGAGACACGTCCCGAACATCGGTCCCTTATAAAGCAATCCAATCGACGCGTAGCTTGTTTACTATTGCTTGTTGGATCTACGATCCCATAAGTGTTTTCGGCAGCCTATGCCGGCATAATTTATGACGTCGGCGCATCGGCTATTGCGTTTACAATTAGCGACCGAGCTTCTTGATCTCCCGTCGCTGCGAAATCGATGCAGCAAGTCATTTGAGTCGAAGTCGGTTAGCAATTTTACGGAACTTTTTGTAGCTTGGTTTCTGACTAAATTAGAAATTTCCATCGCACTGCTCGTGACCCTCGGAGGTAACTAGTGGGTTTTGGACGCGTTGGTTGTCAGTTTTATTTTGTTTGTTTGTTTGTTTGTTTGTTTGTTTTAACTATTTGCGACCAGGCGCGGTTTTTGTTATGTCTGTGTCGTTACTCATAGTTGTGAAGACATGCTCATTTTTCTCCTTGGATCGACCATTCGAGCAGGACAAAGGGCTTCTACTGTAACTTCTCTGCTCGCTTCGCTTCTGGGCTAGCTGTTTTTATTTTTTATTTTTTATTTTTTATTTTGTCTGTGCGTCTGTCTGTGATCCTAAAGGTGGATCATGGCAAAGTGTTGTGGAAGTTTATGTGCGCGATTGCGATGTGACTGTTCTTTCGGCAGAATTGAATCTATTACCAACGAAGTCGACGACGAGTGCGCCATCTGCATGGATCGCAAATCTGAAGTCTCGCTGCCTTGTGCGCACAGCTTCTGCAAAGTTTGCATCGAGCACTGGTAGGTATGCTCCCTTGCCTTGTGCGCACAGCTTCCGCAAAGTTTGCATCGAGCACTGGTAGGTATGCTCCCTTGCCTTGTGCGCACAGCTTCTGCAAAGTTTGCATCGAGCACTGGTAGGTATGCTATGTCTCTGGGGAGACTGATTCTCCGGATCCCAGACGCACTCTGGTAGTGCGACTGGTTTTCGATGATCACTCCATAGCATTAATTATTCCTTTTGCGTCTTTAGGTAATGTAAGGTCAAACTTATGCTGCGCTTAAAATAAAACTAAGCTTAAATGGTTCTCTTCAATTTGCTTTGCCGGAGTCGGTCTTGTAGGTGTGACTCGACCTTAGGTGATAAACTATGTACTCTAGTGGAAAAGAAAGATAATTTTTATTGATGGCTAACTGCAATCTTGAGTTTAGAATGCAATTGACAGATGTGTTTTTTGTGTTGAGGGGCTTTTGTAAGGTGGATATATATTGTAAGCCGAAAGTACCCTCCATGAATGTCGAGAAATGCTATACTTGAATAAGGCCGGAGGCGCATTGGCATGTGTTTTCTTCGCGGTAAGTGCCATCGTCCGACAGTGCTTGCTTTTTGTAATTGTTGGTTTTAATCTATAAATAGGCATTATGCGTTTGTCTCCTTTACTAGGAACGATCAAAATAGATCATGTCCTACTTGTCGCGATCGAATTAGTACACCTGATGAATTCTGGGAATTCGCGGACGCTCCGAAAGTCGAGGAGATAAAGCAGCACCTTCTTTCCTTGGCTACTGGTACGTAGTGTGTGTGTGTGTGTGTGTGTGTGTGTGTGTGTGTATGTGCAGGTTGGATGAGAATGCAGCTACGAAATGCCTCCAGCCAGTCAGCTTGTCGGTGTCCTGATGGAATGTGTCTGCCTACAAAAATGATATCGGTGTTTTCGAAGCAATTCTTTTTGTATCCGCATATCGGTTTTTCTTATGAAAGGAGCTTTATATTCGCTTATGAACTTTGTAATACTTTCGCCATGTAAAGAAGTGGCAAACGCGCATTTGAATACTTTGTTAGGCTATTGTAGCGTTTTATTGTTAGGTGAAGATTCGTTCATCACTTCTGCTACTTTGTGGCGTTTATTTATACGGTGGCTAGCCTTCTTTACGTTTGTGTCTAGCCATTTATTTGGCTTGAGTTTTTTCCTTTTCGGGAACCTTTCAAAGTTAGTCGGACTTTTCTTGTTGTGACTAATGCGATCCAAGATTAGAAGGATAAGAGTTTGGTTCTTATAATCAGCTCTTGCCGTTACATGTAACCGCTAGAGGTATACCATGTCCAATTAGATGCATCTATCAGGCTGTATCCCTTGCACTGTGGGACGTAGCACTCGGGTAATCTTTTTCCGAGTTAGAAAATAGAAGCAGCAAGAACTTATGTCTTGGTCAGTTACATATTGCAACTGGAAAGTATACGATGCTTTGTTAGCTGTAATAGTCTGAAGGTATGCTATGTCAAGGTTGATGTAACAGTAAGAAGGTATAACTTTCTCGTGTTAGATGTATCGTTTCATTTTCCCCAGCATGCCTTCGAGGGCGAAAACTTATACTAAGACCGACCATACTATTCTAGAATTTGTGCTGGCGTTTGGAATAAACGCGGGCAATGGAAAATCCCGCCTTGATATCAGCCTTGAGGCAACCAGCACAAGGCTGGTGCCCCATATTCTCTTGGACGCCCAACACCTTCTGATTACACCAACTCTGCACCGACCAAGACCTTAACGCACCAGCCAGATATAACTAAACGCAATGTCAGATTTGCGTCTTGAGGATCGAAATAAAAGAAACAGCTTCATACTCAGAATGGTTTTGTGGCATGGCCTGCTTGCAGAGCGATTTGAACTCTTGGTTATTTTGCTTATAAAAAGTTAGCTTGCAGTGTTGTGCACGCCATCACTCCAAGGTCATCTTTAATGCAATGTTGATTAAAGTGCCCATATGAGCAAGATCATAAAGACGAAAATTGGACTCGGGCGTTTGGGTTAACACCCAAAATATTGTATTAATGGATACAAAGACGCCAGCAATAATCCATACAATTCTAATACTTGCGGACGTAGACTTGTCCATTAACGCAGTTGTAGAAATACTTATGGTACGCATACAAGCCACAGCATGCGTAAGACAGCGGATCGTATGTCACTTTGTAGGCTGGATTGCAGTAAGGCGCCACTTGGTTGTATCGGCAGAAATGCGTGACAGGGTTGTAGTACACAGAACCACCTAGGAAGGTACGTTATAGATGTGAAGACCTTCAGGGAGCGTACCACAAAGCTGAGCAGCACGCAATACAACAATGACAACAATAACAACAACAACCACAACAAAGATATTTATTTATCCCCAGAAACCTACAGTACAGGACAAACCTCCAGCGTTCTAAATGTCCAAATATAATAATTGAGCTAGTGTCCTTGCGAGTCCAAAATGAAAAGTAATCCTTTTCAAACATAACGTTTCTCGGAGAGGGGGCATCCTGCATAGCAGTAGCTAATTGGATCGAGGATACCGCCTTGAATACACAGAAGCGAAGCAGAACCTTGAAGTGGGAACTGTACCAACAGAATCGTATGCCGCGGTCACAGTATGCATGAGAATCTACCCTGAGTCAAGACATCTTGACTTGACGCAAACAAATTTACTTACAGTATTCAGCTGTCGCGGTTCCCAGGAAACTCGCCGACACTGCAGCAACCAACAAACATGTCCACATCTAAAATACAATTAGAAAACGACTATAACTTATTTCCGATCCAACGGCCGAAGAGGCGAAATGGTAGTTTGAAAATCCCGATAAAAAACTACAACATCCATTCCCCTTCTATACAAGACACCTGAAACGACCAACAGGATCGAAAAACACGCTATAGTCTAGCATAGTCTAGCATAGACCATAGTATAGTACACTATGACCATAGTATAGTATAGTATAGTAGTATAGTATGGACCATAGTATAACATTATGGACCGTATCTAGCTACGAAAATGGTATCTACAAACAAGCAAGTTCCTCCATCATATAACATATACACCACACTAAACGGGCATTCTTACGTAAACATTGTCATACCGTCATTTTAATGAAAGCTGAGGTTCTTCTTTGCGTTCTTATTTGGACTTCCCTTTAGCGAACTTCTGCGGTGAGTGATGAGAGAATGGTGAAGTTGACTCGTATTTATACTTCATCCGCGAGTACGTTGTTAAAGCTAGCTCTTCCGCTTCGATTTCAAGCCGTAAGCATGAAAACCACAATTTCCCACGCGCTCGTAAACCTCGTGCGAATGCTTCCTCGTCGGTCCTAACGGCAAGGAGGAAAGCGTGGAAGAGTGCTTATGACGCGTTAAAATGGCCGAGTAAAGCTGGAGTTTGCTTGCTGTAGGCGAGCAGTTGTTTAGGAATGGGATTGTTCACGCTTGCTTTCCCTAATCGATAGTAAAAACTGGTAAGAAATTGCCTTAGATTTGTGTTAGGTAGGCGAACAACAGATGAATAGGAACTAAAAAGTACCACCAATCAGGTCTGACGTCAGCCCGTGACGTGTTTCCAAAAAGTGCCATGCCATGTTCTTGCAGAATGACGGTCACTAACTTCCTTTTGCCTTCCGATAAGTTCCTTCTCCCTTTTCCACGAGGTGAACCTGCTTTATTCTGGTCAAGAAGCGATGTCCATGTTTCGACCAATTCATGCTTTGACTCATTGGGCCTTTCAAGGTATCTCAAGGTATTGAAATAGCCAGTGCCCGCAAATAAAAAATTACATACGATTGTGAGCACGCCATAGAACTTTAAGCGTCAAAAAACTGTCAAAGAGCAGGCAAAAACTGCGTGCAGCCTTTGGAGCGCAAGCCAGCTTGTGCCTGCATCTTCATACAAGTTGGTACCTGACTTTCAAATGGAAGGGCTCGTATTTTGAAACGGAATTTCATAGACAGCCATTACACAGCTTTTTAAAGTTTTATTTTATAATATATTTTTTTTAAATTTGTTTTTTAATTTCTGCGTTTATAATATTACAATATTTACAATAAGGCGGCTACAAGAACGGCCACCATTTTAAAGCGGAAATAAAAATTTGCAAACGGATTAAACCGGAGACTACCACGTGGCGAGCAGGATACTAAAAAAAAACTGCAACTCCACGCAGGACTACAAGCTTAGCAAGCTTAATAGAAAAGCCGGTTGTTCGCGCAAGCTTGGTTAAACATAGATTACGAGAATCTCTTTGCATCTAAAATAAACTGGGTTGTCGCTAGAAGAATTTTCTTTCTCATAAGGTTATTTTGTTCTCGAGGGCAGTGCAAGAGAATTCTGCGTAGCTCTGTAGCACGAACTTCTAGTATTGAAAACCCCAAAATCAGAGACCGTGTTAAACAAGGTGGTACGCATAGTGCAGAAAGCCTTGCATTCGTGCAAAAAGTGGGTTGTATGCCGTCGTAAGAGATGCGGCAAATGGGATCAGTCTAAGTTGTGCTAAGACCTTAGGCCAATTGGATGATGGATTTTATAGGTGGATTTCATAGGTGGACATATTATGCAGTCAATACAGTCTAAAAGGTAATGTAAGTCTCAATCTTACGAAGGCCATTTTCGAAGTTTATCCAATCTGAGACTACCGAAGGGAAAAGTAATTTTTAATTTTGACGCACGGCAGATGAAGTTATCAAGCGTAAATCTTCTCCGGAGTTGGTATCTGGAGATCCTATGCGGTACTAAGAGAGACAAGTAGGCCGGAACCAACATTTTACTTATTTTCCAGGATAAGATTAGTCTTCTACAACAACGCCTGTCGGCTAACGTTTCCCATCCCAGATCTTCATACAGTTTTGTTGCACAGCTGCCCTTCCAGGCGCCAGTAATGGCTACAGCTACTTGGTATTTAGCAGACTCTAAGTTTTTCAGGGTTCCATTGCTAGTGGGCGAGTGATTCACTACGTCCGCGTAATTAGAGGACGGCCTGACAAATGATTGCAAATTGTAATGAAACTGTCTCTAGAGGAAAAGTTACAGAGCCCGCGGAATAAGACAACTTGAGAGCTCTCCGGTTGTGACTGGTTGAAAGAAAGGTCGCTATCTAGAGTTAAGCCCGAGCGTCTAACATCCGTCATGTCGAGGTTCGAGCAGATTGTCTAAGACTAAAGGAGGGTAAGCACCACATTCACGTTTTATTGATTTTTAACAGCCTATTTTTTCGGGTCAGGGTTGAAACTCATTTTTGAGGCCATCGCTCTATCAGATTAAGGTCATATGAAAGGTCCCACAAGATCTCTGACCGTTAAAGACAGTAGAAAAAAGGCGACCTCACTTCTGAGGTCGCCTACTTAATCGTTTATATATCCCAAAAAAACGAAGGATCCTAAGATAGAACCCAGTGGACACCAGCCAAGACGTTCAACCATTCAAGGTACCTCTTTGGAATCGTCTGCAGAGACAATTTCCCATGAAATTCAAAAGTGGCTTACTGATTCCGCAGCGTTTCAGTTTGAAAAGAAGACCTTCATGCCTTGCCAAGCCTTATCAAAGGCTTCCGATATATCGAGAAAGAAGCCCAAGGGAGATCTTAGTCGAAAGCAGCATAGATTTTGTGTATGATGGCCTACTTGTCAACTGTTTAAACAGCGGAATCACTTAGAAAAGGAAGACAATTGAATGGCGAGGCTCAGATATACAGGTCTACATATGAGGAAAAGCAGCTCCAAAATTTATCGCAAATCACCGCGAACAGAAGACAACAAAAGATGAACTTTTTGCTAAAAGTCATGTCAGAAGGGAATGCATGCTACTATTGATTGCCTTCTGGCTGGGCTACGAGGAGGAGCCACGCGCATACTCTTTGAAGATTTAATGGTCTCTTGATAATTCTTCGACCTCGCACATGAAACTGGCGTATTTTTTCGAAATACACACCGATGACTTTTTTGTCGTTTTATGACTTCCTCGCCGGAAAACCCGCAAGTTTATGATTAGGTCGTTACCTATTTTCTTGCGAGGGCTTTAAGGTTTGAGATTCAAGATTCAAGATTTAATTTATTATTACCCATAAAGATAAGACCCATATGCAGAGTAAGTCAGAACAATACAAGTATCTAAATGGGAGGAAGAATTCCTTGCAGCATTGTATATCGGAATTGAGGAGCTCACATTCATACAAATTTGTCATGCCATGAAAAGCTGTACATTGTCTCGAAGATTGAAGTGGTTTAAATGTGGGTCAAGGAGGTACTAATATCCTTGTGTATTGGTATGAGGGTACGTTGTTTCGATAGTAATGATTCACAATCACTAAAGAAAACATTAACAAGCATATTGGAGTACTTAACATTGGCATAGCAAGCTAGAGCGTTTCCAAAAGTCTTTACTCGGCTTCATACGGCCTATAAAGAGCAATCATTTCGGCTTACATTAACAAAGAAGGTTTTGAAATATTAACCGAGATTCGCGTAACTGCCCTCTTGTGAGCATCGCAACAGGCGCAATTTCCGATGCGACAATCCGTTATGCTCAAGCACACTTTCAAAAGCATTCTTTCTTATGTTGCCCTGCGTACCGTAACTACCGTGCGATCCTTCTCAGCTTGCTCCGCTCAGCTGTATAACAGATTTTCCAGGTCCCCGCAATGCGGACTTTGTGATCTCTTGACATAGGGTAGAAATGTTTAAGATGCTTTCACAAGCATGGCCATTTTGAACGACACCATTAGCTTCCTTGAGAAGTCAGGCTGCGCCTTACGGTGATACTTAAAAATGCGGGGGTAAGGGGAAAAGCGCTCGTCCTCCTACGCTCAGTCTTACCTTCTCGCTTTGGTTATGGCATGCGGATTTTGTCGATTATATATACCTACGCGACTATTTTTAAGTGAGTAGAGTGAGCAAGGCTCAGGTGGGTTGCTTGTCAGCTTCCTTTGCCACTCGTCTCACGTTCATTTAAAATGTACAAGTCATTCCATTATAGCGTTACGTCTAAGGAACAAAAGTAACTTAACACAAACGCGAAACCAACTTCATTGCAAGAAAACCTGAGCACACATTCGAGTGATAGCGTCTTTCCTCAAACCACCCCGTCCATGCGCGAACGTGTACGTTGATGAGTGTAAGATATGCCGTCAGCAGACATATTTCTGCTTTCCTGTAATTCGTAAAAAAAGGCATTCTTTCGCAAACTCAGAAAGGTGGCATCCTCAATTCTATTAGCCCCGAGCTACAGAGAATGTCTCCTTCTCCAGCAAATGCGTTTTTTTTTTTTAATATTGTGGCATTTATTTCATATCGAATCGGAATGGTGCAGTTTCTTGTGTAAATTGCATTTGAGGAGAAAAATATGTTGTGTGTGTACATGTGAACTTTCGCCTGCGCATACAACCAAATCCATTCAGTAAATTGCACGGGCGATCGTTAGACGTTCTCTATCGTAGCAACTTAAAAAACTCGAAGCGATTGCCCTGGTTTTATTTATTTATCTTTGTTGTTTATTCATTCATTTATTTATATCACCAACTTTGTTCGCGGCTCTCGCTCGATACCTGCGGTTCGCAAATCCGTCTACCGTAAGTCTGCGGTTGCCGTCGCCATAACAAGCACAACTCACATTGTATCGGTCTTTTAGAGAATTTCCACTCTAATGCAAAGATAAATCCTGGACACCATTCAACCATATGCAACAAAACACAAACTTTACAAAACTAGCTTTAATAAAAGCGAAAAATGACCAGCAAGCAGGCCGGAACATGTGCGAACGTATACAAATTAATAATCTCAAGAAAGATCGATCTATGCTTGAAAATACGATAAATACATGGATTTGAAAAGGAGCAAAGCGTAGGGGAAAAAAAAAGATAAGCAATGATAGCCTGCACACGAGCAATTTTATCATGGTCACGCGGGAGCAGAGACCCTAAGAAAACGGCGAAATCCCGGCAAAAAAATAACAGCCCTCTGCGTCAAGTCACAACTGCGAACAGCACCAAATACTCTGCTGTGATATACGTCCCCATGTATACATATATTCCCAACATGAACGCACTACAGAATACAAACTCAAAACTATGCTTGTGCATGATTTAAAATATACATTCAGGGCGAGGGCAAGAGGAATGGAGAATAAAGTCATGAATAAGTTCATAAAGCGTGCATTTAACCCATGAAATCGTGACTTGCGGTGTTACTTCCCCGTGTTTGTAAGAGCTCCAGCGCCACCGCCGTAGCCATATCCCTTGGGACCATACAGACGCCCATAGCAAGCATTGCAGTAGATCTCTCCTATACAAAAGAAAAAAAATTGACGCAACGAAGGGAAGTCTTGGCACGGTACAAGACGTAACAGCAGCCCGAGGCGCAAAGAAGTACAAGCACCGCGTTGAAAGTCCGTAGTTCTTTCGAATAGTCAACGTAATTCAACATTTGGAATAATTTTAAAACTAAAAAGAACTAGTTCTAGTTTGCAGAAAACATTAGAAATAGTGATCGATAGCCAGGAACTTAAATTATAACATGTTGCTAATATTCTTTTTAAAAAAAGGCTACAGGAGAAAAGGGAACTCCGCCAGGTAGCTACTAGCGACAGCCGGTCCTAAGCCCGGATAAAGACATAGGCCTGTTTAACTCCCACTGAAGCTACATGGCTCACTGGCCATAAAGCACCAACGGTGGCGATAGGGTGTTCACGCCCTAATCGTCACTAGGAAAATGAAGAAGTAGACGGGAACAAAAGAGAAGTGCCAGTACCTTTGTCTCCCTCACTCTCAGGCTTCTTTTCTGCAACAGTGGTGGACTCGAGTGACTTGTTGCACGTCTTACATGTAAAACACCCTCTCTTATGCCAGCTGGAGCCTGCAGCGATGACTTCCTCAGCCTGATACACGCTCTTGTTGCACCGACCACACTTGGGTGCACCTCCAAAATTCTTAATACATGCATTAAAGACAGTTAATCAAGCACAATTTTGAATCATGTAATCAAAAAGGAGACCCCTTAGATCAGCCATTTCTCATAACCTGAAATGGCTCACAAAAAAGCAGATACACAAAACAAGAATTTGTGGCCTTGATGCATGAGAATTTCAACTTAACTTGAGGATTGAACTTAAATGCCCGAATAGGAAGAGTAAAAATAAGTTGGCACCTACCGGCATTGTCACTTGTCTGGAGTGTCAACAATTCTAAATGAGCACAAAAGATGAGTCAAGACCACCCTTCAACTTGAACATACTTTGTTTCATGCTTAATGGCAAGCAAAATAGATAGAAAGCTATGCTTCTGATCTCAACTTCAATAAACTATATAATCTGATATGCCTTCCCATGGAACCACTTTTCGAACGAAAATACTATTGCCATTAGCAAAGGTAAGGCAAATACAGAATGATATGTTAGCTGTTCCTTATTCACAAATATGATGATCTATGACATGCCCACCCGTGATATTGCACACATCTGCAGCAGAAATGGTTAGAATATTTTCATGGAAAACGCCCAATGCATTGGAAAGATCTATTGCAGCGTTACTGTAACAGATACACAACACTACGGTGAAGCCCATCACACAACTACTAAAACTTCAAGGTGTTGAGGCTTTGATTGGAAAGCTCTGCTGATTGAAGTTACCAAGCAGATGATACTGAAGCCTTGAAGTTGAGAATTAAGTTGCAAAATCAGAAAATTGTTTTGAGAAAATGCATAATGCAGTCCATTGCATGTTAATTACCAAGGTTGAAATGGTAAAACCAATTAAATTCACTCATGTACAGGTGCTGTAGCCACAGGACGCCTCAATTTTGGCAAGTTCTTGACAACATAGCAAAACATGCACAGTTTTTTTTCTGGAGGTTGCAACATCAAATTAACGCTGGGCCACAACATCATTAACTTAGCTTCTGCATGGCCTAATGACATCTAAACACATATTAAAATTAAGCCCAATCAACAAGCTCTCATCTCTCAAAACTTGGTGTACATGAAAGCATATGAATTTTATCATTAAAAATTTACTGTCGTGTCCCAGGCACTTAGCAAAATTTTGTAAACAGCAATCTGGCTTAAGGAAACCCCTAGGTAATACTATGGTGCCTTTAAACGAGACAAACACTTTTCTGACTCACAGAATAGCAGGAGCACTTGATCCAAAAAAAAACATTGTTTATGGCAAAAAAAAAAACTAAACAAACGAGCATGTACCCAAACATACATGAATCAGAGATGCATGATAATAAGGCTTTCTGTATAGAGACCGATAGGTGAACAAGGAACGGTTTCCCTCGAAACAGCTTAGGGCACAGGAGCCAGTGATCAAAATGAGTAGATAAGACTTAACAAATAACTACCAAATCACACGCATGTAGAAGAAAGAAATATCGAACAGAGTTGTTTAATAATCTACAAAAAGGAAAATCGATGCGCCATAGGTGTATACAACCCTCAGCCTCAGGGGAGAAATGAAACAAAAAAAGAAGCGCGCAAAATGCAAGCTCCTCAACTTGAGGCTTAGCATTCCAAGTTGCTGCTTGGGCAAAGACCTGAAAGTCAAAAATCGATTACAAGCAAAATAAAATGTCGCCAACGTTACCTCCACCAAGCTGCTGTCAGCCACTTAACCAACTCCTCAACAGCAAGTAGCAGGCCTTGCCTGCGTAAACCAACTGGCCAACAGCAAAGGTGGGGCGCTTTCAATGGGCTTTTGTTTTGGAAGGCGTAGCTATTCTCCCGTGCGCTCTTCACTCAGACAAACAATTGCAAGGAGGGCTGATAATGCCCCAGACCACCAATTATAAACATCCGCCTACCCCCTGCCATGCCAAATCAAACTCGGAGGTTTACACAGGCGTGATTAGGGCGACCACAGGGAACAGTGGCCATTAATTCATATCGATCTCGAAGAAGGAGAAATCGTAAGCATAGGCGAAGTATACCAAAGATTCCGGGAAAAATCCTAGAGAAAAATTATCGCAGGAATTTCCGAGAATTCGCTATAAATAACTTAAACGGAACCGGAAATTTTTGTTCACAATAAACGTGAATTTTTTAATGATTTTAAAGAATGGAATGGAATATTAGGGGCTTATGTCTTCCCGAGAATTCTATCCTTTCCACGGCATTTTAGGTGTAGCTGGGAACTTGCTGTAATCCTGGTTAAGGCAGTGACTGCGACTGCCTCCGTGTTGATTGTGGCCGAGTTTGATGCTTCTCTTTCGTCACAAAGATGATAACGAAGCTATCTTCAATTAACTGGATGAACAGTACATATACAGCCCGGTTTTTCCCCCCAACCATTCTTTCGGGTTGGGGTGGATGACGCCGTTTTTGCAAGGCTTTGGCCTTTGACGGGCCCGCCTGAGAAAATTCCTTTGCCATAACTAGTGAAAAATGTGTACACACTTAAGGCTTTTTGGTACACTTAATTAAGTACGGGTTTGGCTGACTTTCCAATACTAACTTTCATCTACCGTGCGGATTATGTAAATTTCCTACAACGCTAACTACTGTTAGGCCTACCCATTTCAAAATGAAAATTAAAAAAAGCCTGTTGCTTTATTTCCAGAGGGAAACCAGAGTATTGCCAGGCTTACCCACACAAGGCCAGTCGTTGAATGCTGGTTGAACCTCTCAAGGAGCTAAAGAGCTCGTTTCGTGCCCACAAAGAGAGCCTCTGGCGACTGGCGATCGTGCAACTGACATGGCACTGTCCCCTGTTAACAGAAGACACTCTTCGTGAAGATCTTCCCAGCAGATGACAAAGTCGTACTGTTCTGGTTCGGTCTTCTTAAGAGATTCGCCAAAGACGGTAGTCACAAAAACGTGACCCTGCTTACCCACCGACTGCCACGTGAGGCTCTCCTGGTTGGTCGGCATGTGTCTAACCTATGTTGTTGCACTTGTAACCTAAGTGTTTGCACTCTTCTTTCAAATTTGCTTTAGCGTAGCTGGAACGAATTATTTTGCAAAAAGTGCATACTCGCGTCTCCCTTGACTACTACAAGGGCATTTTCAGTTTGATTCAATAATGTCGCAAAAACTGCACGTCAAGATTATCATATATTAATTCTGGAAGAGGCCAACAATATACCATATAAACATAAAGTGTTATGTTATACCAATTACAAGAGACCTTTATGGTGTACTTGAGATACTTTGGTACATTTCCGTATGTAAGGTTGTCGGTCTGTTTTGCTGCGCTTAATGCGCTGCGCAGTAGCGTTAAGAATTTTGGAAAAATCTTCAAAGGGAAGAGTATTGCCATCTGAAGTTTGCAGTAAATCCGGATAAATAAAGCTTTTAAATGATACTATATTACATTCGCTTCAAATAATTGAGAAAGAGTGCAATTTACAAATGAAGGATCAGGTAGATTTGAGGTAACTTTGAATTTAGACGATAAATACGGGTGAATGTGCACCAGCATGATACATGGTCTACCAAATTAAAAGAGCTGGATTTTGCACTTTGCATGTTGCAGGTGTTACCTGTTCAACCGAAGTCAACCAACTTGCCTCAGTTTTGTTGTGCTAGAGAAGAAGAAAAACCGTGACTGCCTCGGATTTACTTATATATTGACATGCAGCTTTGACAAAGTTGATCGAGGCCATCCGAGTTCTGAACGTAAGGATTGTTGATGGATTACGATGCCCATGATGTAGCGTGGACATAGCATGGCTTTTCTAGAATGTAAGTGATGACATTATAGGCTGGAGAAATGGCAGATTTATGTAATTCAGCAACACTTAGATCGGATCGCCTGCATTATAAATGACATGAAAAGCCATGATACGCTTTTACTTAATCTCTTTTACGATTGTTTGGGTAGGAAACCAGGCTTTCGAAAAGATCCTTCGTGCTCTCGTGTTTCCATCGTGCAGATCAAGACGATTCTTTGATATACATACGTTAGATTATTTAAAGTCTACCTTCCCTTAATGGTGCTTGGACAGTATAAGTTTTGCATACTCGTATGCCAACACTGAGAGCTTACAGGCCTTTTTACTTTTTTGGCGTCTATATTTCATAATTCTCATGTTAGGTAGACCTCAATACTCTCTTATGTTCAACCGACTTTGTATATAGTCCTGCGTTAACTAGGTTATGGTATGTCCAAGGTTGTCTTTGACTGTTGCCTTAGGGAGTTCCAGGCTGTTGCTAATTTTTTTTCACCACCGAACATATGTTACCTCCTTATATCCCACGGTGGTATATAGGCGTTTTTATAACTTTTGTAGAAAATTAGTATTGACTCTAGAAGTTTGCCTCAGACTTGCTACAGCACTTGAAAAACTCTTGGTTCAAAATATCCTAGAGACAAAGCAAATTGATATTTTATTAGCATATGAGCATTTGTTCTACAAATTCACGTCTGAGTTTTTATGCAGCAAAGAACATCACGTTTGCTGTTCTTTAGCTGTAGAGCAACAAGCACGTTAAGACAAGACTTGTTTGCTACCATTTGGACACTAAAGTTTAGAAATTTTCATTTTTGACCAGTAAAGAAGAGCGCAGGTGCGTCTCTTTAAAGATTTATAGTAGCAGCATATTACGGGATGATGAAACGAAGACGAAAAAGAACGCTTTACTTACACGAGCAATAAGACGCCTACTTGCTGAATACGTATCGCACAAGTGAACCTTGGCCTGCCAGCCTAAGGGTATATGGGCTACTCTACATGCCCTTTTTTTGTTGTTGCTGTTAAACATGTCAAATGAACTCTCCTTTACGTGAGGTATACAGATATAATGCGATAGCAAACAAAAAATCAGTGAATCACACACGGGGGTAACGTGCGACGGCCCGCTCCTGTCTTCGAGGAGAAGATCCTGGGCAAATTTCTGGTCCGCAAGCTACTTTTGAGGGTCACCTGTGAGGATTGTGTGCCGGGTTGCTGTTGGCTCGGCGTCTGAAAAGGCTGGGGTGCGCTGATGGGCACTGGCGGAGTTGACGTTTGAGCTTTAGGTGAAGTCAGTAATGTCCCATTCTGTCAACATTTCTGTGTACTCTTTTGAGTTAAAAGAAGGACCTACATCGGAGGAGATTTCTGAGGGTGCACCGTAGGCTACAAACCATCTCAGCAGGAGTGGTTTGATGTTGTGAACGGCAGTTGACGGGACCTGTTCAATTCTGACTCTATCCACCCGGAATACCTATCGGCGTAAATGATGTACTGGTGTCAAGCAAAGCAAAATGGGTCGATTACAACCTGCTCAAAGGGAAATTCAGGTTGCGGAGTGGCTATTGGTGGTTCGCATCGCTGTGAGGGTGCTTTCTCGTTACAACCTTTGCACTGGTCTCGCTTGAGGCGAATCGCCGCATCTAAGCCAGGCCAGAGTAACCTCTCCCTTGTGTTGGCTAACATGCTGTTGACCCCTTGATGGGCAGAGTGAAGGCCTTCCAAAACGATCTTCTTTAGTTCCGATGCGATGAACATCCTGTGGTCTTTGATGGGGACGTTCCCGATAACATTGAGTTCATTCGGCATTGGCCAATGTACGCGCAGGTGCGTGGGTAGATCGTCTCGTCTGTAAGGAAACCCTTGTTGAATTTGTTCGCATAGCCTTGTACATTTCGTGGTCAATTGCAGCCGAGTTGCTTATGGTCTCTCATGTTATCGTGGGAAGATCGTGACCAGGTGCGAATCTAATTGCATAAATTGAAGCGATGGTGTCAACGGAAGGTGGGCTTTGCACTTTTTGAGCTTCATGCTGGCGGCGGGAGGCGCTGTCCGCTACCATCATGCCAAGCGACCTTCCTGGCAGGAGCACAATTTTGTCGTACATTAGCGTTCGCTCTTTGAGGCGCAAAAGGCGCGGGTTGGCTATGGTCTCAAGCTCCCGACCGTCAAGAATCTTTAGAAGTGGCTTGTGGTCAACAACCACTATCAGTTCTGGGCATCCATATGACGAGCATGTGGCAGCACTTCAGCCCGTGAACTACAGCGAGAGCTTCGCTTTCGATTGGTGCGTAGCGACTTTCTACTGGGTTGCAAAACCTCGAGCCGTCAAATATGAGTTTCCAATTGCGAGCACGAGCACGAGCAATAACACGACTGCTTGATGAATACGTATCGCGCAACTAAACCTTGGCCTGCCAGCCTAAGGGTATTTGGCCTACGTTTGGCAGCGAAGCATTGTTTAATTTGTGAGCATGTGGTCTGAGCATACTAATTAAAACGAGGGAAAATATACAGTCAAATATTCTGTTCTCTGTAATGCCAGGCCAGATCTCAGGATGTAGTCATCCATCCAGATTTTAAGGTTTTATAAGACTTTTAAGTATATGTAAAAGTTAAGTATGTATCTTTTCTTCTTCTTTTAGTCTTCCTTTATTGTTTACCTTCTTTGCCATCCCTTCAGAACTATTTGCCACCATTTTATTTTGAGATTTATCAAGTTTTTTGTTCAATTCCTAGATCTTGTGCATCAATGCCTGCCAATATTGCCAAGTTCGAACTTTTTACTACCTTTGATAGAGAGGTTTTATTGATTATGGAATGCAAGGCCTTACTGGCCTAATAGAAAACTTTTCCAACAGCTATTGACCTAGATTACACTGCAGCATTTCAAGGAAAAATGGATGTGAACTTTGCAAGTGGCATCTTTGTGGGACCTTTACTGATATTGACAAGTTTACTTACATTGAAATTATGCAAACAGAGGGTGATCTGGATGTGTCTTGGATGCTGCCAAATAACATTTTGAGCTCAGCAGCACGCATTTGGCAGAAAAAGAAATGCAGTCATTGTGATGCACGCTGTTAGTCTGTTGTTTGTTTTTGTGTCAAGGTTGATCAAAAAAGACTTGAATAAATTGTAAACTACATGCTCTCAGAAGCCAAAAGTAGCACACAGTTGTGGTTTTCCTGCTAGAAAGTTAACCTGTGCTGTTGCCCAAGGTTATTGAACACTCAAGAAAGTTATTATGCTGCTATAGGATCTATTAAAAAATCAATGCATTTGGCTCTGTAAGTTGATACCTTTCAATACCCTTAGCTACTATGTTAAAGCGGAACAGCCTTTGCTTACCGCTTTTCTCTTGTAGATTCTCTGTAAACTTAGCAACACTTGTCTATCTGGTGAAAGCGTTTGAATGCGGGGCTGATTATAAAATGAAAGTATAATTGAATTTGTAACCCACATAGCTAGGTAGCTGCCTCTTTAATGATCAGTTGTTAAAGCTAATGTACATTCAGATCTGAAGAACAATCGGTTTAGCCTGCCTAACATTCTTTTAAAGTGCAGTGCTAGTCCCCACAATGTGGTGCATATAAGTAGAGTAAGTACATAACATATTATGGTCAAAAGTGGCTGGTACTGTAGGTTTCCACATACATTCTGATATTTTATGTTTCAACAAAGCTGTGTTAGATTGTTTCCCTTCTTTCTGGCTGATGTTTGCCACTTTGAAGATACCATGATGTGTTATTTCTTAAGACAGGATCAATGAGAAGAATTTACCCGAATTTTTTTATTTTTTATTTCTCTTGTCCAACTTTATTAATACTTGAAAAGGTTTAGAGTGCTAACTTGTTGAGTCTAATGTGTTAGCATTTTTATTACTATCCTTCATGTATGATGAGAAGGAAGAAAATACGTTTTGTGATGTTTTATATTTCATGTTATGTTATTAGAATGTGCCGGACATGACCTTTGAAAAAGCCATTGTTGCATTTTAGCAAACTTAAAAATATCCCTTTTAGGATTTATTGTTTGTTTTCTTTAGGCAGAGAATGGTATTCTATTCGATTGATGCGGTTTATGCAAGGCATGGGAGCAGAATATTAAGGGATCTGTGTAACTGTCAGGAAATTCATGCTTCAGCTGATGCTGACTGATATGCTTCAATTGCTTTAAGTAGGATTGGGTTCACATCTAGTGTTACCCAAATACCTTATTCGGTATCTGATTTCTTGTGTTTTTATAGTGAGCTTTATGTAATGAGTTGCACAGCCTATGTTCGACTTCTCCACTTTGCAGGAGGTCTAGTGATGTTTAGAACCTGCAATCAAATCTACGTTCATTGCGTCAGGGAAATGTTACATTGAGTTTGAGAAATGTCAGCTGCTTGATAGCTGCATGTGTTTGGGCTAAGTATGTCGACGAAGGATGTCACTGAAAATGCTAGGGGCAGTGACAGCGACTCCGAAACCTGTGAGGAAAATGGGGCTACTAAGTTGACATGCATTGCGGACCCCGATGAGCCTCTCGGAAATCTGTCAAAGTTCACAGCGTTTCCTCCAGGATATAGTGGAAAGAGGAAAAAAGGCCATCTTATTTTTCATGCTTGCTTTCAGAGTGGCAATTTGGGTCGAATCGACTCAGTGTCTGAGTTTGAGTATGACTTGTACATCCGTCCGGACACCTGTAACCCCCGATACCGTGTCTGGTTCAACTTCACTGTTCAGAATGTGTCCTTCGGGCAGAAGGTTGTTTTCAACATTGTCAACTTTAGCAAAACAAAAAGTCTTTATCGCGATGGGATGAGTCCCGTTGTCAAATCCTCCAGTCGTCCTAAGTGGATTCGGATTTCTGCTAAGAATGTATTTTATTATAAGTGTCCCGAGCACAAAAGGAACTACGTTTTGTCCTTTGCTTTTGCTTTCGACAGGGAGGACGACGTCTATCAATTTGCTTACTGTTTCCCGTACACTTACAATCGATTGCAGTCGTATCTTGCAGCCGTTGAAGATCACAAATTCGATTACGTCACGCGAGAGCGTCTCTGCGTCTCGGTACAGCAGCGAAATGTGGACGTAATAACGATCACGTCGCCAAAGAATCTTGATAAGCGTATGCAACGCCGCGTGGTCTTTATCACGGCCCGCGTTCATCCTGGTGAAACCCCGGCATCGTTTGTTTGTCAGGGCTTCATGGACTTTCTGATATCCATGCACCCTATCGCGCAGGTGCTTCGAGAGTGCATCGTTTTTAAAGTCGTGCCCATGTTGAATCCTGACGGTGTTGTTCTGGGTAACTATCGATGTTCTTTAATGGGCTTTGATTTGAACAGATACTGGGAAGATCCTTCCCCCTGGGCGCACCCCACTATACTTGCCACGAAGCAACTATTACTGGAAATGAACGAGGACCCGCTAATAGACCTAGATTTCTACATTGACTTGCACGCCCACTCGACGGCTACTAATGGCTTTATGTACGGCAACGTTTATGACGATGATGAGCGTTTAGAGAGGCACTCGGTATTTCCTCGTCTTCTTTGTGCTAATGCCGACGACTTTTCGTACGGCAGTTCGTCGTTTAACCGTGATGCAATCAAAGCCGGTACTGGTCGTAGGACTCTAGGTGCTTGCCTGTCAGAGCGATCAAACTGTTACACTTTGGAAGTATCTTTTTTTAGTTACATTTCCGGTTATTCTGGCCACGTTCCGTATACGGAAGAAGGGTACTTGAAATTTGGTCGGAACCTCGCTCGCACGTTTCTGGATTACTACAAGCTAAATTTTATGGTAGCGCAAAAGCTTCGCCAAGATCCTGCGGTTATACGTGATGACTTACTTGATATTGCTAGGAAGCACGAAGAAAGCAAGGACTTACGCCGTGATGAATCTGCGGAGCATGCGTTAAAGACAGCTTCTTCTTCCCAAAAGGCTTTATATAGAAGTACCAGATACAAAATTAGTTCGTCTAAAGCTGGCTTTTATGAGGACGCCAATCTGACCGAGCCAGTGCGCTTAACTATGAGGCGCCGCAGTAGAAATTCAAGCTTCTAAAACCTGTTTTAGTTGTCCCAACTCCTGGGTTGCCTTTTTTTTTATACAAGTGAGGAGAGTTTGTTCGATCGCTGTGTCCGACGGGCATTAGTCTGTGCTGTTTGCTTTGCTCACTCTGCTTTGAAAAGCAGATAACTTTTTTGAACACGCGCTGTCTTTTATTTTCTCTTTGACGAAAAAGCGGACAGTTCGTGATCATAAATATGGTTATGACTTTATTTGTTTTGTCGGCGGGGTGTTCGCTGGTTTCGCTCGTAGTCATCATGGCATGGCTATTTTAGATGTTTCCTTTCGAAATTTCTTTTTCTTTCCGAGCACAAGTTGTGAAAGATATTGCTGCAATAACGGCGTTCTGGCATTTGATACTCTGAAAGTGTAAATGTTATTAAGTGATGGCAAAGAGACTATCAAGCAAATGGCGTAGTGCTTGTTTTGTAAAGCATTCTACCGTAATATTACTGGGTCACTAAAACTATAAATCTAGCCATGGACAGTTCCGAACCTGGCCTCATAAGAGAGATAGGAAGAGAATGCGTGTTGGTGAGTGCGTATGTGTGTGTGCGTGAGAGAGAGAGTGTTTTAGTGTGTTACAGAGTTGTAAAGTGCGTCTATATAACCAGCGGCCATGGCTTTTAATGCCATGGTGCCCGTGTGCTTGAATTGAGCTAAGGAAATGCTGTTTGCTTTTATTGCGGAGAGTCTTTATTACACTGGATCTCACGCGCCGTGCTCGTTTTGTTCTGATTACTTCTAATTTGCAAGGTTCTTATAAAACAAAAACGGCGCATTGGTACATTGCGGGGTCAGCATTCTTATTTGGCCTTGCCTCGACAAGCAAGAACTTGGTTACCCCGTTGCATCTTACAACGCCCGTACTAAAAATCCCGTCACTAATTTACAAGACTTTGTACTTGTGCAAACGCGCAAGTAACCGTGGTATAGGTAAAGAAGGTCAAGGCCCATAGTTTCTGGACTTACTCTCATGCCTTGTACACGTGGTTTGCATAGTGCCGTATAATCTTCACGGGGATTTTTCACTTTCATTCTAGACATATTCTGGTTTTAAAATCATCAGGATTGCACACCATACCGCTTATCATATGCCCTTGCAGTCCTACCAGTGATGAGTTTCGCGTATTCTCATTTTTATTTCCCCACATTTCTTCACCCATCCTGTTTCGATCGCACTTCGTATGGTATCGTATGGACCCATAGCCCGAGATTATGGCCAAAATTAAGATTCAAGATTAGGGATTTATTTTCTCATTGTCACGTAGCGATAGAAATCTTTCAAGGCAAATGCAAGTCCAATATCTGGGGAGAAGGGGGAAGTACACGAAAGATCGGGAATAGAAGCTTTATACAAAGCTACATTTCCAAACGGCTGTTAATCAAGCACCTTTTAGTGAACAGAAAAACGAACGTAGCTTGGGGTACTCTTACAAGTCATACGTCACTTCACATATCTGGACTCAGCTAGAAAAACTCATACATGCAGCCGCTGTTCACATCGTTTTATCTTCTTTCTAGAAGAGAAGTCTTGACTATTTATAAAAATAACGCGGTCAATAACCTGTTTATAGTCGAAACCACCTTTAAATTTGATACTTGCACTACCACGAATCTGTGTTCGTCGATTAGGCAGGGCAAGCTCCCGCAAAGCACCCACTTAAGCTATTGTGCTACAAGTACCGAATTTGAAAAAGTTGCTCAATGCGGCGACTATGCTTTTATGCCGATCGCGCTTAAAAAATAGTAAGCTCAGTTTTATAATGTCATCGAGCTTTAGTATGCACAGTTGTGAGAGCATGGTGGACGTTAGCTCTCTAAAATCGGAGAAAGTCTTTTCTCATAGGGCTTGATTTTGTAACTTTACTGTTCGATGTAACTCTCTTTACCAAGATGGGAAAGAGAGCATCAGCGCACTAGACAACTTGTGCAAGCCGTCCAAGGCACCCCACCCTTCAATCCCCAGAGAACTTCACGCTCTTTACACGCCATGTACGGAAAAGGAAGCGATTGTACTGCTGCAGGAATTTGAGATTTTGAGGGAACCAGATATAGCAGAATACCTGGACGACCCATTACATGCAGCGCGGAAAGCCAGATGACCGGAATGCATGGACCACATGAGTTTCACCCATTCGAATTGGGCACAACGCCCTCCACATTTAACCAGACCGGACGTTTTGTTGCAGCGTACCAGTTTCAAGTCGCAAAAACACCAACTGATTAAAAATTCGAGAGGCGGACACGCGGCAAATTATGAACAATGTCGAGCCAGACGCTGTCTCTGCTAGGAAGATCCAGTTTGCCCTGAATAAGTTGAAGGCTGGAAATGTGCCGGGGCAATGCGAGAGGGATGTCTTGGCTTGCTTCTGAGCGAAGAACTGCGTGAAAAAAAGTTTTCCCTGATTGAGTCACTCGGCGCATGTGCCAAATTTCTCTCTACTGCTTTACCATTCCGTCTTGGATTCCCTAATGAAGCTCTATTTTATGCTTTGTCGTGCCCAATTTTTATTGTTCCTATCCCGGACATAACTGCGATACTATTTCGTCTTGCTTTTGCCACATTTTCCTACTGCTCTATCCGAGGATGTACAGTAATGTTCATGAATTTTACGATAAGGTGGCGTCTTCGACCTGATTAGCCCTGGCTAGGAGGACGACTCCTTCTCACATAAATGCTTATATCACTATATTTCTTCTCCATCGAGCTGCTTGTGGAGTTAGTTTAATATTTTATTAATAGGAGAATTACTTCCTAATGATTGCTCGCATTTCTTGAGTAAATAAATTTTGAGTCTTGAGTCTTGAATCTTGGGCCTTGCTTCCCTGCTCACAATCGTGCTGCAAGGACAACAAATACAGCGAATTTTGAAGAAATTAATTTCGCCGCACAAGCCCGGGAAGGGCCGCCAGCTCTTCCACCCAATGTGCGCTACTTAATGTGTGCTGCACATCGCATCGAGCGATTAATTCTACACAGAAATCAATCCCAATTCGGGAATCGCCACGTAGCTGCGATTAGGTAGGTTTTCATAAAGTTGGAACTCCTTTGTGTAAGTCACCGCACTCGCCGGTTTTATTTTTAACGGTCAGTGGAAGTAAGAAGATTACGAAGCATATGTCAAGAAGTTTTCTAAACCATAAATGATGTGAACCCGTGCCATATGAAACAGGCATTCAACAAGATATCCACGTAGCAGAGCGCTAAAAAAAACCTACGCAATATAGGGTGGCCTTTATTTTTGAACTTCCAAATATTGATTTTCAGACCCTCTCACATTGTTCCAATAAAAAAAAAAGAAATCTAGCCCAAATCTGGGCATATTCCAAATTTATTTTCAAGAGCGTTTAATCGCCATAACCGATTGACTTGACACAATTTTCTTCTCTTCTTCCAAATTAATATTGCAAAGGCAAAGACAAGATCCCAAAACTATCTGTTTAGTTTTGGAAAGGGGATGGAAGGTAGCAAACTTCCGTCAAGAATAAGGTTTAGGCGCATTAATTGCATAGACATAAAAAGAACACATCCACTTGGCATCAACATGTGCCATATAAAGAGTTTAAGTTTTCTATCTTCATGTGAGAATCTCAACCAAACATTATCCAGACTTTATGAATAGACTAGGGGAACTTTTTTTTAGGTCTGGAAGGATCTAAAGCAAAACAGAAAACGTGGAACGTACACTCCAATATCGAAAGAAGTCTTCTTTTTTTCTAAAATCTAGGATCTGTCAGCCATAGCTCACGAGAATATCTTGGAGCTATTAGAGAATCCAAAAAAAAAATACGCTTTCTCCAATCTCAACGGCCAGCAAAGCACCTGACATTCCATTGTGTCAGAGATTTCAAAAAAAAGGTCAGTTATTGATAAAAAAATATTTGAAAAGTCTTCTGTTCATTATTATCCTAAACTAAGGGCCATCCTACTAACGAAGTTGCATTTAGAAAATGAATTTCCTTTAGAGAACACACCATATCAAGAGCTAAATAATTTTTTTTAGCTAAACATTAAAGAAAAGGAAGTGATGTAGGGGCGCTTGCAATGTTTGCAAACACCGTTTTGAAGTAACAAACGCATCATCATCAGAAATTAATTTTTGTATGCTTTTTGTTTGATGTGCTCAGATTTTACTCCTCATCACTCGCTGTATTGCGATCGGTACGATATGACTTAATCTCGTGGCAGTTCTTCTTGCAAAATGGCGACCGGTCTGCAGTCGTTAGTAAAGAGTAGCGTTTGGTGGCACGTTACTTATTTATTTATCTATTTATTTATTTGCTTAGTCTGCCTGAAACCCCAATTCTAACCCTAACGATGCAACTAACCCTAACTCTAGCCCTAACCTTAACCGATTCCCAAACAAGTTGGAGCGATCCTCGAGCACGTAAAAGTTCTGTGATTAATAAAAAATGATTCGAGGAACATTAATTAAAGTATCCTTGCGTGCAGCCGCCACAGTGATGCGATCGCGGATTGACAAGAAAACGGTAGCTTTACAGTATTACTATACGTTCCATTGTCTACTTCATATTGAGCGAAAATTATGTTCGACGTTTGAAGTGGTGTTAAGCTAGTGTTGCACGGTTGTCAAATTAATGCATTAAGAAATTCAACGTTAGAACCTAGCATGGCCTTTCTGAACATGTATGAATTCTGTAGAAGTTTGCATGACTTGACTTAACTGGGATCCCCATCGGGGCACGGGTGCTCGCGTGTTTCAAATGCTGCTACGCACGCTGTGGCGCTTTGGGAAATCCTTTCGCATCGTTTTAACACTCGTTAGGCATTGCTGGATGTGAATTTATTTGCCAAAATGTGTTTATACGTTTATTTAACAGTGAAACCGACGTTGTAACTACCACAGGTTATGGAGGATGCGCCCATTGTGGAGCTTTTATGGAATTTGCATGGCTTTAGCTGCTTAAGTGGCGGATTGCTATGTTAGTCTAGCTTTCGCTTTGCTGGTATTTTTTTTATACCGATTCACCGGTGGGTATACCTTGATCTCTTAAGCTATTAAAATAGATAGCGCACTTTCTCACGCTTTTGCAGTAGCTAAATCTCCACGGCTGGTATCAAAGATATGGGCAGACTTGGACTGAATATAATGGGTACTAAAAATTCGCGTAGTTGTGCTTGATATTTTGATTAGCATGTAGTCATGATGTTTTGATTAGCCAGTCTGAGTTACTATAATTATATTATTTCTCGTAATAACAGAAAAGGGAATAGCTGGAAAGCTCAATAAGCAAGCAATTAACCATTAAAACACTTGAAAAATTAGATACCTCTGTTGAAGAGTACCTATTGTGTTGTGGACTAAATCCAAATTTGTAAGAAATTGAATTTCGATTCAGGGATCTAATTTGACCTCTTTATTTTGCTAATTATATATGCTTATTATAAATGTGTTATAGCCTTTGAACTAATGTAATTGTTTGAGTTAGAACGTCTGCAGTTTAAGTCGGTCATCTAAGATTGACCTTTCTGAATAGTTATGAAAAGCTATACCTTATCGCCATAAACAGTGGTACTGCTGCAAAGGGGATGTCCTTAGATCCTTAACTCAAGTATGCCAATTTTGAAAATTTGGCATTAGGCATGTGGTTTAACTACTAGCCAATAGTGCATGGGTACAGAGAGTAAATCTGCCTACTGTTTGTGTATGAACTAAGCCAAGACATCATGTTGACTTAAGTAGCATACAAAGTGTTGATTAGCTATGGAAATAGCACGCAAAATAATGAATATTTATAGTATACCATACTTATAGATCCTTTGAAGCAGCATATGTTCTGTGAGCTCATCTTCACTTGAAGCTGAGCCCGCTTCAGGAAATTAAATAATTTAGCTTTTAAGTTTAACTTTTGACTTTGCTATGAACCTAGATGGTTTTTCTTATATGTTATGGATGGTGATTGTACCAATTTCACTTGAAGTTTGTGCAAAGCAAATTGTAATCATTTTCTAGCATGATGGACTCCTAATTCTGACAACCTAATGGTCATGTATTCCTCGGCAATTTTAGTTGACATCTTAACTGTTTTTTTTTAGGCTCCTACTTGATATATCTCATACTGTGTACTGTCAATTTGTTGACTTAGTATTCCTCTTTAAATTCATTGTTAGATCATAGTTTAGGCTTGTCGGTTATTACTATGATAAGGAGTAAAATTTTTGTTATTGTTTCTTTTAGTTCATCGCTTTATTTTGTTGATTTCGTTGCCCCATTCATGGCGTCATTGCTGTTATTGTCATTGTCAGTTGCGTTCTAGGTAAAAATGAAGTATGGAAAAGGGGCTGTTCTCAGATAATTATTTCGATTCTTGTCATTTTGTTGTTCTTGTAGCACTAACCCTTCTTGCAAGGGTCAGTGTAGCTGATGCAGGTGCGTTCTTAATTATGTTTGCTTTTTGTTTCAGAAGATGATGAAATTTTGGTTTGTTTAAAATTGATGTGCAAGCATTTGTATATGATTATATGAGCCATTTTTGTATCGCATGCATACATAAATATAAAATGTAATTTACATCAGAGTTGGTTTTAAGCCATAGAGTATATAGTTTGTTCATCAGAAGGCTATGATATTCTTTGATGACAGAGTTGGTGCATTATTATCTTATGTGGTAAAGTTAAGGCCCTCTTACATGAAGATACAACTGCTTGTTCCGAACATGGACAATCAGAAGTGTTTATGAAGAAAGCTTCAACTCACTCACTCACTCACTCACTCACTCACTCACTCACTCACTCACTCACTCACTCACTCACTCACTCACTCACT
>QQSS02181985.1:0-14175 GCA_003687565.2 Craspedacusta sowerbii
TATATATATATATATATGTATTTGTATTTGACGGCTTTCATGCTATCGTGCAAAACCGGTCACTTGAAGATTTCCCTGAAAATACAGTGTTATAAAACAATTTCCCTAAAAGCCGACGATACGTGTCACACTTAAGCTTCTTGCGTCAATTCAGCAGCATCCCTTTGAGTTTTAATCGCCAGTTGAAACCGTAGCTTGGGGTGCGTGTCCTCCTTTAATGGTAGAACACAACAGCCTGCCTAAGCTGCTTCCGAATCGATGGGTAAACACGACAGGTGGGTGGCGGTTGAGTCGCCCGATAATCGAGCTGAACCCCCGGCAATGGGAGCTGGTGGTTGAAGTACACCGACGCCTTCCTGTGACAGCTCAAATAGGATTTCACCGAGCGCTTTTATAAGATTGAGCACGTTTCCCGAAGGTCAATGCTTGCACAATGTTGTGTGCGTATAGCGGTTTCACCAAGTGTTGCCAGCTTCTGTATCGACAGTCACGTTGTATCTTTGATGCAAGCTGAAGAAGTCCGATAATAATCGAAGTTTTCTTCTGTGGAGAAAAGCAATTTGAGACTTTCTCAATGAAACCACGAGCTGTTTGATCAGAATCAAGTCAGTTTACTAGCACGCAAAGATGAGGGAGATCTTGTGCGACGCGTGCAGAAGTTCCCTGTGCAAGAAGCGATTTCGGGCAGAAGGAGTGGTGCCGATGCCCCCTTGCGAGAGGGATCTGAGAAAGTTCTCTCTTAGCCATATAATGCTAGCCAGGCAACAATTAATCGAAAAGTTGGTGAAGTACCGCGCCCTTGTCGATAGAGTACGTATTTGATTATCTTGGATTGCATACAATTCTGCATTTAGTTGTTGCGTCTTCGAGAGGTATTACCAGTTTTTTAAAAGAATAATTTCTCCTACCGGCAGTGGCTTTTGACGAATGATATCTTCAGGAGACATTCTGTAATTCTAATCGAAAGGGCAGCATTTTAGTTAGGGCTATTGATACCGAAGAACTCTTAGTTCCGTGCCTAACAAACTGAGGTGAGGTGAGGTGAAGTGAGAGGAAGTGAGGTGAGATGAAGTGTGGTGAAGTAAGAGGAGGTGAGCTGAGGTGAGGAGAGCTGGGGTGAGGTGAGCTGATGAGGGGTGAACTGATGTGGGGTGAGGTGGAGTGAGGTTAGGTTAGGTGAGGTGAGGTGAAGTGCGATGAAGTGAGGTGAAATGCGAGGAGGCGAGGTGACATTAGGAACTGCTTGTTTAACCATAAAGAAAATTTTCTATACACTCTTAAAGTTTTTCCGTAGGATCCACAACGCACATAATTGCGCGTTCAAGCCGGTCACCTACTGTAAACGTTCGCGCAAATTCCTCACCTGATATACCAATCATCATGTTCGAATGCATCGAGTTCCTTGCCACCTACTTTCCGAAGACGTAAAGATTTTTTTTATTTGATTGCGCCACCGCGAAGCTCCATAGCATGCCGCTGCCATATTCGAATGAAACTTTGTTCAGAACTGACAAGATTAGATTCAAGATTCAAGATTTCAAGATTCAAGAATGACTGAATCATGCCTATTGAAAACATCGTGATTGGAAAATCTACCCAAAACAGATGCTACTATGTGCTTTTAAATACGATTTCTGCGCAGACCTAATGCTTCAAGAGGATTATTGCCTTCATACGAATTCCTTGAAGATGACAACACCGAATGAAAGCCCCACGACCCTTTTACCAACGTATCCTGAATAGGTACCTGTTGCCTGCAGACCTGCCAAGCAGACGCTAGTCAAACTACAGCTACGCAACGCAGCGAACGCAAAAGCCACGGCTAGTTTAGGACTCGCAGGGCACCTGCATACTCGTATAAGCTTTCAGTGAAACTCGGGGGCACTTCAGGTTTAAGTTTCCTAAGAAACATGTCGGACTGCTAACACTCTACCAGGCAGAACTGCGAGTTAGGCGATCGAAAATCATGCCGAATAATAAGAGCAAGTCGGTTGTAGTTGCAAAAGTGCCAGGAAACAAAAAATCTGCCACCCCAACTCTGGACAGCGATGAGGTGATTCCAAGGGAATCACATACGAACCATCATACACATCACTCGTGAAATTAGTCGTAAACACCATCGGTTTTTGTTGAATGAATCTCCCGCGCTGGGAATTTGCTACGTCGCTTGATTTCTGATACTTAGGCCGGTTTCTCCGAATTTTACCGCATACTCCTCACTAAGCGCTAAATTGCGATTAGTCTGATATGACGTATTCTAGCGTTCTAGCGACAGCGAGGCTTGCAAGATGGTCACGTGGTCTGTATTTGTTGCTGATGGACATAAGCCTAAACTGACATGTCATTTCTTTATTTATTTCTTTTATTTTTTTAATTTCTATTTTTTTTTTTAGTTTTTGCTGCGTCGACTTGTCACCCAAACCTTAAACCAAACCCAAACCTAACCCAAACCCTACCAACAGCTCCAGCAATCCTCAAGCCAAAAAAACATTTCTATGAAATTGAAAAGAAAAGTGGTCGAAAACAATCAATTAAAGTAGCAGCGTGCAACCTCCATTTTGAACTACGTGACTTTGACCAATCGCAGGTTGAGGCGCAAACGGTAGCTTCATGGTATGTTTGCTCGTAAGCTTCTGTTCCTAGGCCGCTAAGCAAACTTGAGTTTCGCTCACTTGAGCGGCAGTCTAGTGTAGTGTACTAGTGAATCATGACCTTGTGCAGACGAACTCAAGACAAAGCGCCAAAGGAAGCTCGTGAATGTCGTTGCAGTTTGAATGTGATCGATCTGTTGCTAGGAAACATTAGGTTACACGCTATAGTCGCTGTTTTTAAAGGTTTTCAAATTTAGATAGACTCTGGTTTGTCAGTGATAGGCGATTAGCAAGAATCAATCGATTATAGCTCTATTCACGTTTACTATTTGTTTAGGAAGATGAACTCCGCATGAAATTGGTAAGTCGCTGACAAAGCCTACATCTGTCCGTCTGTCTATCTATCTATCTATCCATCTATCTATCTATCTATCTATCTATCTATCTATCTATCTATCTATCTATTAATCTATCTATCCATCTATTTACCTATCCATCCATCTATATTGCTAGCTACATATCGATGCATATACGTATCTTGCTTTCTATATCTTCATGATATAAGATCTATACAGCCAGTATATATAGTCTTAAGCATGTTTTTAGCTTTTGTACAGCGGCTGCAGTAAGTTTCCTTCCAATAGGCAAATTTTCTTTCGGCTTAGGTTTGCAAGTTTTCTCGTGTACTTGTGTATCAGTAACTAAGAACTTGATGTTCGTTAATAACTAAGAAAAAAGGGAAATTGTGAAAAAAATCCTTGAATAATGCTTGAATTTCATTCTTTTTAGGATCGCACAAGCATAGACGCCATGCGGTTACGTAAGTAGTCCTTAGTATAACGTTATATCAGATAGAAACATGCTACGGGTGGCAAGTGTTGTAATCTATAAGAATACATTTGCTTTCGGTCAGCCCTTAACATGACATGTCTCGCAGATAAAAATTCCAACCGGAGTCGAATCTCTATAAAGAGAATAAATATGCAGTTTATTCTACAGACGGAAGTAGTCAGCACATACTGCGCAACGCTTAATTCGCTCATAATGGTTTTCCTCTCGCTTGTACACAGGAAAGATCACACTTGCGCACACACGACCGCTGTCTTCTTCGACCACGTGTCTGCTTGACAAACATCCACCACAAGCAGGCACCTCAGCTTTCACCGCAAACAGAAGCGCATCTCCGCAATCTGGTGCCTATAACGTACCGCAAGAGTCAAAGCACGACGTAGACGACACTCGGCCTAGACACTTGTCGGGGCAGCACGACGGGGCGATCACGAGCAACCACGAGGGAGAAAGCTTATTGCGGAGAAAGGTGAGCACGGCTGTTGCCTGAGACAAATCGCTTAATCTAGCAAACACCCTCAAGAATCGGTCGAGATGAGGACAGCAAAATTTCCTGCTCGCGTTATGAATAAGGAAATGCCCGTGAATGGCGAGCTAGCTAATGCTAGGTTCAAACGTCGCACTTCTGGCGCGTCGAAATAACTTCAGTTCGACGCGGCAGAAGTGCGACGTTTGAATCAGTTCAGTGCGACATCTTAATTACGTGCGGCAAGGTCTGCCGATCTTCAGCCGAATTCAATGTAATTGCATTCGACGCGGCAGAAGTGCGACGTTTGAACCAAGCATTATGCTAAACCGCGTAGATGCAAGTAAGCTGATGTAGTTTACTTTTACAACTCATACGCAAAACGAGACGGTCTTATAATTACACCAATCGATGACCGCGTGCGAAGGTCAGTGCCGTTCATCGAGAAATGAAAGATCCATCACCCCACCCCCAATCCTTGAGTCGCGTAATTTATTAATCACGCCAGGTCACAAATATCCTAATGCGTTTCCCCCCGACTAGGAGCGTAGTCTCCCATCGTAGCCCCCGTCCGGATGGATGATTGGGCTTCAGCCACATCCTAACTGCCACTGCCCAATGCACATCACTTTTACGAGACAGATTGCTATAAAGAACTTAACATTTTATTCACATTTTCTACCCGGTAGCGCTCTTCCAACTTGGTGGAACTCCTCATACACGCTTGCATAGGTTCGGCATCTGAGCATTGAAAGCCAAGTTCATGTGTATCGTTTCAAGGAAAATTATCTTATTTTGAAGTGTTTCATCCTTTTGTGGACTGCTGCTACACTCGCCATTGTTGAAGATCCACACTCAAAACAGTTACACGGTTACGCCATGGCCACAATATAACGTCACGGCGTTTGTTTACCGTCACGTTGCAGTCTCTAAATTATGCCAGGAGCCTGTTTGCAGTCTCTAAATAATGCCAGGTGCCTGTTTGCTGCCTCTAAATTATGCCAGGTGCCTGTTTGTTGTCTCTAAATTATGCCAGGTGCCTGTTTGTTGTCTCTAAAATATGCAAGGTGTCTGTTTGCCGTCTCTTAATTATGCCAGGGGCCTGTTTACCGTCTTTAAATTATGCTAGGGGTCTGTTTACTGTCTCTAAATTTCGTTAGACGTCTGCCGTCGTAGATATCGTCCGTGACAAGCCCGGCAGCAGTGCGTCTTCGCAACGCGCAAGAGAAAGCCGCTCAACGTAAGCGAAGTCTGCGCATGCTCGATGAGGACCTGTTCCGCGTTCAAGACGTTCTTGCCAGAGCACGGCGCTTCTCGCAAGAAGATTTACTGAACGATTCCAGCGACGCCAGGCAGCCGGTGCCGGGACAGTTGGCTCCAGAGCGATCCGCCTCCGAAGATAACTTGTCCGAGTCAAGATCGCAAGGCGTACGTGGAGCCGCTCCAGAGCATCAGAACAAGAAAGAAAGGCCTACATCCACGTACTACTAGACACCGCGCGCGAGTTCATGAACGCACGTACATCCATACGTTCGATGCGAATCCTTTTTCAGACAGGTCCACGTGATATCAAGGATGTGTTCTCCATGATGTCGTCAATGATGACGTGTTGAAGGACAACAAAAAGCATTTATCAATCCAACTTTGCTTTGCTATATACTCAGATATTATGATACATGCAAAGCAAGCAGTGCAGTATACGTTAGCCGCAAGCAGAGACAAAGACAGATAGTGGCATCAAAAGCGTTAAGCAGCTGGACTGCTGTATATTTATATTACTCATTTCATGGAGGGCAAGAGACGTCTTTATCTTTTGTATGCCTGGAGCTTTGACCTTTTTTTAGCACACTACAAGCAGAATACATAGCACATGGTTCGAGAAAAGTCCGCTGGTTTGACCGTCTGCGCTTTCCTTTGCGATCTTTTATTAAAGTTGGCAACGCTTGATCCCATCTTCTACCCGCAGACATTGCCTTGCTTAACAAAGGCGTTTTTTTTTTCCGAGACCGTTAATGACGGACTTCTCTATTAATTTGTGCTCAAACCATCGCGGAAGCCCTATAATAGCCAAACATAATAGCTTTATTCACACAAAAGGCAGTATTTTCAAAGTTCAAAGGAGTGTTAGAGCACGCTTGCCCAAGCGGACAAGAACTTAAGCTAGCGCCGATACCCCTCCCCTTCATTATCTATCACCTCAATCCGACCGAAAACACGCTCAACCAGGTTCACAATAAGGGCAAAAACAAAAACAAGACAACAACAAAATTTTTCTCAAGAAATGCCATTTTAAAGACATCGAACAGATAAAAAAGAAAAAAGAAGAATACACTCAAAGTGAAAACTGAAAACGTAAATGCATTTTCTGAAGACGGAGGCATCCTCTATAGCCTCAGGGCTAAGCAGATGGAGAATGCCACCAAAATCTGAGTTCGCGTTTACATTTCACACACACACACACACACACACACACACACACACACACACACACACACACACACACACACACACACACACACACACAGGCACACTCACACACACACACATACACACAATGAGAGTGCTCTCTCACTTAGGGAACAGCTAATGAGTTTATAGTCTATCTTGGCAGCGACTCATACTGAAGCCCATTTTATCATCAGATCTGCCTTACTGGACAAAACTGGGACGAGCCACTAGGAGACAGTATAACTAGAAAGATACTGAATCTTTGCGCTACTTAAACTTAAATGTAACACTCTGAGAATCATAGTGGGAATGAATGGATCAAAACACACCGTCATTGAAGAAAACGTCTGTAGACATTGGCGGAACATGCGTTGGTCGCAAAAAAGTCGGGAGGAGAGGTTGGATTCGGTTTGATTCGGTTGCAAGGGGCCTGGAGCATTCCCAGATACACAGTTAATCAATCAATCAAGTGACAGCAACGAAGTCAGTCGTCGGGCGATGAGTGAGCCTTTGAAGGAGCTAAGAAGCTCTCGAAGTTAAGTGCTCACGAAGCCGAGGCTCAGGCGACTTGCCGATGCTCCAACGACGGAGAATCTGCCGTCACACTGCCCTCCGTTACCAGGCGACAATCTTCGCTAAGACCGTCTAAATAGAAGACGAGGAGGTCGTGCAGGTCCTTAAAACGCTCTGGCTACACTTGGTGGTCTTACGAGTTGCCGATAGTATCATCCTCGCTCGTTGCTCCAACAAAGTAGCATTGCAGCCGTCAATCGGAGCGCCACCAGACATGCAACAGCATATGGAATAATGACGGAAAACGGCCTATGTCCTTATGCAGGATATTATGGCCTGCCTTCAACACAGAGAAGACTACATTTTATCGCAACACAGAGAACAATATATTTTAAAGGTGGAGGAACACATTCATGGAAGACTTTTTCGTAAATAGTCAAATAATAAGACACAGTATTCCAAATATTTAGAAATCAAAGAAAACAATACAAAGCATACTACCACTACAACGGTAAGAAAAGTCAGCGAAAGTAATGTTTGAAAGCAAGAAGTATTCCATTTAAGTACACACAGTACCAGCATTTCAAAAAGGACCAGAATCCAGAGCCTTGCCTAAGTATCAAATTCTCACGAACACGACACGACAATAACACCGACACGTCATGGATAACATCGCCATGCACAAAGTCTTCGAATGACCACATGTCTTCACAGTACGAGCTCTAGCACCGATTAACACAACACTCACAAGCTTCCACAGATGTTAACGTCGCTTCGTCTTGTTTCCAGTTTCAACGTATTCGTGCTGGAACTCGCTGCGCTTCTGCAGGTACTCCTCTGTGCACGCCTTACGAAGCTCATCGTCGTTACAGCTAAATACAAAAACCCCGGAAAAACACGCAAGTTTACAATTCACAGTCACAGTCTCTGCTTCCCAGTTCATTCACATGCAAAACTACGCGCTTTTAATATGTCACTTTGACTATACCAATACCTATTTATACCAATACGTATTTATACCAATACTTATTTAGATCATATATTTATACTATAACAATATTTTAACTAAAATCAATACCTATTCATTCTTGCACATGCAACTAGGCATTGTCGACGCATCGCCATCGCTCCTTACCAGCCTCCTCGTCACGATGACTGAGCAGCATTCATTCCGGCCAAATATGGTCATGGGTTTAATCAAAATAGTTGCAACGTCCCTGGGTTTTGCTAGTGAAGCATTCCGTTCCAGATGCGAATTTGTCGCGACATCCACAAGTTGAGATCGGAAGCGAGATATTCCACCAGGCATTTTGGTGTCAGTAAACAGTAGTGGGTTCTAGCAAAGCGTGTTTCGCGACCCACCCTTTGGAAACAAAATCATACGGTCTTGTTCCGCGTCTCCTAATCTGTCTTGCGATTTGTTTTCCTCTCGGCAAAGTAAGAATCTTTTCCGTGAAAAAGTTGCTTCATCGATCAGGCTCACCTCGTTCGATAGCGACTTCTGTTAGCGTGCTTCCAGGTAGCTGGAGATGACCGGCCACTTCGCTTTGATTCGCGCATAATACGGCAACACGATAATGCTCTCTCATTCTCGTGTTTGTTCTTGCTCATCCTCAAAGAGACTTAACTGATAACTGACGCGTGCGCATCAATACTGCGCTCTTCTTGAAGGTCCTTCTTGCTACCCCGAGCGCGACAAAATACTCAGGCCGTGTTGCTGGTCAACCGATGAGGTATCGAGCTATCGTCACTAGCTGCTGATGCAGATGATGGCCCAGCCGCAGTGTCTAGGGGAGTTCGAGTATTGTGGCAACGCCAATGGGAGTTCTACAACGCTAGGTGGTGATTGCACAAGCAGTGCGATTCGTTCGGTCGTAGGTATTTCTTGCAACTTCGACCGGTGTCCGATGCGTGTATTGGGTGCTGCGTCCACGGTAACCGATCCTCTAGCCACGTTTCGGGGCGATTTTAAAATGCCAACCCCTGAGTTACATCAGTCTTTCGTCATTTCGGCTTCTTTGGCCGTAGAGCGTGATGTGTATGGTTTGGTGTGTTGGTCGTGTGAACTGCCTTTCTTGCCGCGTTAAGCGCCGAATTTCTTGTGTAATACACTTGCTTAGGTCGGCCGTACGTCATTTTCGCAAGATTGGCTGGCGGTCGATTTAGCGTTTGAACGCGCCTAGATTCGCATGGGCAGAAATGGGGAAGCTTTGGCTTTAACTGTATATGTTGGGCAATACGTTGAAAACGGCTAGTTGCATATGCAAGAATGAATAAGAATTTGTTTTGGTGGTATATTTATGGAGGTATTTTGAAAGCACCTAATTTTTCGTGCACGAATGGGGAAGTTTTGGCGCACCGGACGGGGTTGCAGGTCTGCTTAACGGGCGTAAAACGATTGGTACGAACATGTATAGTACGACACGGTACGAAGATCTCGAATCATGCTAACCCATCAAGGGTATACGGCGCGTCGGCGCAGGAATTGAATCTATACCATGGCGCCGATGATAAGAGTTCAACTGTCGTAGGTCATCGACCAAACAGACAGTAAATCATAAACGGAACCTCACTCAAACTCGCAATACGGAACATTCGAACCGGCCACCGACACGGCATGAACGTTACAGTCCTGACGGAATTGCGGCAGATCTCTATCATCCATGCTGGGCCCGTACAACTCAACTCGAAACGCCGGCCGCAGATAACGCAATTCAAAGAAGTAGCAAAATGCTCAGCATGAAACTCTAAACAAACTTACTGAGTCTCTAGGCACTTTCGCATAGCGTTGGCAGCCGATCGACATGACCACACCATGGAAACGGTTCTGCCTTTACTGCAGTCCACAAAGCCTAGAAAAAGCACAGAAAACACTGTCATTGGTATCAAAACCATTCATCTTGTAAAGTTACGACTTGATTATTCTTCGCAACATAATCCTTAAAGATTATCTTAGGTTGGTAACTCGAGCATTAACTAAACACATTGAAACGTGCCACTGCTTTCTTCGGGTTCCAAAATTTCCAAAATCTTATGCCATTGGGATTAGTGATAAAAGACAAAGCTACCTCAGAACAAAGATGTTGCAAGCGCACTAATCAATGCTTAGGAAATTTCAAGCAACATTTATTATGCCGTGAAATGATCAATTTGCATGGATGCCATAAATAAACAGGTCTAAAACTAAATGCACCCAGTAGGTGGAATCAATGCTTGTCGATAACATCTCAAGCCAACAAAAGCTATTTTGAACTCAGAACTTTACACATTCGTTTCAACTGTTCCAGGCTGTGCTTAAAACATGAGTCGGAAAACTCTGAATGGTTTATGAGATGTAACCAGGTAATTTTGGGATAAAGGCTATCATAAAGCCGCAATCAATCCGAATATTCAAATTTCAATTCAGCATGTGATTGGCAATTACTACCAACACATGATTGTTATGGCAGCCACAGCTGCTAAAGTCCCAGCTATAAATTACATAGTACCTTACAAAAAAGACACAGGTCTAGCAGAGCAAAAACATACAGCAGCCATCACTGGAATAAGGCCAGTCAGGAACCACTTCACAATAAATCATTAATAACTTTAACATCTACTTAACTATGAAACGAAGTAATCACTGATTTACAAAAAAAAAAAATCAAATCACTGAAAACGAAACAGGTTCTCTGCAATTAAAACATGTAATAATCAGTATGCAGTCTATTACATAAGATCAGCTAAAATTTAACTAAAAAGTTGAGATCCCAAGGTTCGCAGGTTCACCTGATGTTTAGTTAAACTTGGTGCAATAAGCTTAGTCTGCAATTAAAGAAAAACGAGAAATATAATACTTTGAACTTACTATCCACATACTCCTTACAAAGCACCATTGCTTTCTGCTTCATGAGTTTGGGTATTATAACATCCTTTTCAACAATTCTTAAGTGATCACCATCAGCCCAGGGGGCAACAAATCTATCCTTATTTTCAAAGGAGGTGACAGAATCATGGGCATCTACTTTCATACTACTCATCTTCAGAGAATTAGCTTTGACATCAAGGCGATGCCACAAACCATGTGACCAGAAGTTTGCGTGCTATATATGGCGCTGTAATGAGCATGAAATTCAAGAGGAATTTTTAAATTCTATGACACCTAAAAAAAATTGACTAAATGAGAAACTGAGACATAATCAACTAGTTATGTTTAGAAGCATCATTAAGATCAAAACTTCTGTGAAGCTCAAAAATATATTAAACAACTTTTTTGATAACCTTTGCATGTGATGAGGCCCTAATAAAGGTGAAAAAACATGTCAACAGGGCCACCGGGTTGGAAATTAAAGCATTAAAATATTATAATGGTATTAGAGTTGACCAACTTAAACTATCAACCAGCACAACAGAAACCCTACTAACAAGAAAGTAGAACAGTAGAGGAGGTTAAGAAGTTGACTGAAATTACGTATCACACAAGGTATTAATAACTAACAAGCCAGATGAATTTCAATGCCAAACATTGAAAAATGTTTTTCACTACTGACATGCCTGACTGAAGTATCTAAACTGGGAAACCTTTTCAAGCCACGCACCTTGAACTCAAGACTCTTATGATCAATGTGAAGTCTAAGTCCAAACAATGCCACAAAAAAAAAAAAACGTTCAAGCATTAGAAGCATGGAATACCTAAACATGTCTTAAGGACCTTACTTCCAGGTCTTAGGACCTAAACGATTTACAAAATTATTGATTTTACTCATTGACGAAACTAATTTACTTTTAAGCTCATTTAGCTGGAGGAGAAATTTCCTTGCAATTAATACTGCTAAGTTGTTCCTTACAACAAAGACACCTGGTCAAAAAGGACACACGACAAGTGATGGTATCATTAGAAAATGCTCACCGGCCCTACGAAGAAAACAAAGTCTAAGGAGAAAGGTCTAACACAATTCATTGAACGGAGAAGACAATTTGCTTTATCACTCCGGAGTCTAGCACAACTAAATCGTGTAAAAATTATGCAGCTAGTGCAAAATCCCGCAATTATAAAAGTAATTTTTACGTTTTCAATAACTTATATGTGAGGCATTCCAGCACTGATATGTGGCAACAAACGTCCAGCAGCCAAGGGAGGGGAGGGCGTCTTGTCATAAGTGGACAGAGGTGGACCCGGAAAGAGGGGGAGGGGGGGGGGCGAGGATTGTTAGAGTGGACGCTGACATCATGAAGTGCTGCTCAACTTATTGGACTTAATGAATATCGCGTTTCGTTCCTAAATTAGCAGGGAATTTATTCTGGCTCATTCGCGAATCAATTCGAAGTCTTAGATTTTGCACGAGCCTTACATTACCAAAGGCGTTATGCGAAGGCTTCATCCAAAGTCATATCATAATGCACGAAAATGACAGTCGAAGAGTTTCTATGTGCGGATGTTTTGTTCAGCTCGTTAAATTACGCCAACGGAAAACAAACTCCAAAGCCAGGAATATTATAGGCAACATCGTAACAATATGAGTGTTGTCAGAAGTTCCGATAGAATTGTTCTTTCAGTTCTGACATGGTTCTCCGAGAAAGCGAAAGCCCTCTTCATGCTTGTACCTAGGTTTAATTAAATTCCTTCAATGGCCGTAAAACTTGCAAAATGGAGTTTAAAGCGCTGGGTAAAAAAATCTAAGCACAAAACGGAACACAAATACACTTAGAGCAACAAGCTTATAGTGTCTCGCTTTTCTCATGGTGTGCTTGAGAAAGAGCTTACCACTAATTCATACAGCGCATGAAGCATAGCAAAGGGAAGCTAAGAATATCATGAGCTCTGAGAGAGGCGCCGAAGTAAGAAATCAGTTTGAACACAAAGATATGCACTCAGAAATTAAAGAAAATCCAGTTCTTGCTATAGCATTCCAATCTTTGCGCACTCTTTACCTGCGATGCACCACAAACGGTTCTATGGAAAAAGCTCATGTGATGCAATTCTGAATTGGCTTTTCCCTAGAGTTCCTTAAGCCAGGAGCAAGAACGTTAAGACAAGTTTGCAGCGAAGGCAGAAAGAACACAAACCAAGGAGAAGATAACGCAAGACAGGTTAAACTTCACAAAAGCAACAGAAGCTAAACTTATTCTAAACTAGCTGGGCTACCAGCCATTCGTCAGACCAGTCTGTAGACTAACGACATGAAAAAGAATGCCGGTCCAAATTTGAGGACTAGAGGATACCATGTAAGCAATAGTTACTTGGCCATAAATTTGACCGCAAGTTAAAACTCGTGCAGGCATGAAGTAATCATTGCTTTTTATTGCTTCAGAAAATGCTGCAGCAGTTCACTATTTCACTAATGTGCTGTCCACACCTGCATGCTGAGCATGCGAGGCTAGCTTCAGAAGCCAGCCTCAGAAGCCAGCATACAAGTGTGAACAGAGTTGAAATGAGACTCTGATACCAGCCGCAAGTTTCAAACACGTTCAAAACTTGAGGCTCGTTATCTTGATTCCGCAATCGAATTTTAATGAGGCTGTCCCAAAATATATGTTTTGCAGCCGTAAAACTATTGTTGCATGAGGACCAAATGACATACGTAGCAGCGGCTTCGTAATTCTCAAAAGAGAGGCGGCACCGAAAGCGCGATGAAAGAGAGCGCTAGGGCAGGATGCGAGGCTGGCCTCAGAGACCAGCACGCAAGTGTGAACAATACATGCAGCTGCATGCTGTCTCAGTGAAACTTATCAAGGCTGCAAGCACTTCGCACAGCGAGCACAGATATTGCCACTTTTAAGCATCCACAGTAGTTATTTTGAAGGATTTGGCAGTGCTGATGGATTGTCAGTGCACATTCTTCCTTAGCCAAAATGACCAAGCGCGAGTCCCCTTGGGTCTTCCAGCCACCTCAAAACAAGTACCCTTTTAAAAGAGAATACCGTAACCAGTAGCCTGCACAAGACTGGGTAGTTGCAGATAGGCATAAACTGAGACCTCCTACTAGTCAACTTTACGCGAATACATGCGCAGTAATCCTTCAAAAGTTAATAAAGAAAATGCGGGCATTACGCTGTAGGTGGGATCAGCAGTCGAACTGAGTACTTTGAAAGTTGAAAATTTGCACCTATTGATATTAATTCTGCAACCAATCTTGTTGTGATGGTTGTTGTCGGACGTATGGCAAGTACATACATGTACATGCGATTTGACTCGAGCTCGTATATTTTAAATTTAGAATTGGAAAGAGTCGCACTACTTCATGACAAGAACAATAAATAAAAGAAATTTATGCATAAGTAATTGACAACATATATATATATATATATATATATATATATATATATATA
>QQSS02181996.1:0-14174 GCA_003687565.2 Craspedacusta sowerbii
CTAGTCCTTCCTCGATACGCTCCTTAATTATTTGCTCGTCTTTCGTACTTACTATCATCCATTCTGTCTTGGTCTCAGGTATCTCTTGTCCATACCTTGTGCTGACATGATCAACGTTATCCAGGAGAAGTTGTGCTTGTCTGCGCTGTATGGCTAGAAGTGAAATGTCGTCGGCAAAACGTAGGTTGTTGGTTGTTTTGCTGTTTATGTGTACGCCAATGCCCTCTAGTCCATCGAGTGCCTCACGCATTATATGCTCCAGGTAGATGTTAAATAGATCTGGTGACAAAATGAGCCTTGCCGCACGCTGATTACTCGTTGAAACCACTCGGTTACATCATTACCAACTCTGATAGCGCTTTGGTTGTACATATTCTTAATCAGATTGATCATCTTCGAATGTATTCCATAGTGGTATAGTACTCTCCATAGGCCTTGGTGCCACATGATCAAAGGCTTTCTTGATATCTTTGAAAATCAAGTAAACTTCCTTTTCTTGCAACGCAAGGTACTTTTCTGCTATCAATCTGAGTGAAAAGATTTGCTCGATTGCTTCTCTTCCTGGTCTGAATCCGGCTTGTTCTTCAGCCATTTGCATTTCGATATTACTCTTAATTCGACTCCGGATGATCTCTTATATATATATATATATATATATATATATATATATATATATATATATATATATATATGTATATATTGCCGCGTCTCAAGAAATTCTAAGTCTCTAAATTGCAGTGATGGAGCACGTTTTCAAGGCGATGGTCAAAATATTAAGAGAAGAACCTGAAGTATAAAAAGTTTTAGTGCTACACATAACCTAGCCCACGTACCCTCTACGTACTCGTCCTTGGCACACTCCATGCACTTGTAGCAGCATGGTGGACCGTGCCTTCTTGGTTGTCGCGCGTATCCCAAGTTGCACCTCGAGGAGCAGAACGAGGCTCGAGGTGACATCACACCAGTCAAGTTGATCATCTGTAAGGTACCGTTCCAAGATCCAATTTTCTTGTAAACACCACCATTCAACCAGAAAACGTCATAGTTGTGGTTAGCGTTGCCATGCTCGTTGAAATTGGTGGGCCCAAAAGAACCTGGAAAGGTCATGCTCTGCATATCGCGAAGAATCTCTTCGCCTTTTACTTCGGCTAAATCATGACAGAGGCCGTCTTGCAGTGGACAATGCTTTTTGTATAGCTTGTCAAGGGCATTCGCAAAAGCATAAACGGCATCTATAACGTATGGAACTTTGTCGTCGAACTTGGCGTACGGCACGGGTATCCGATTGAGCGCGTGTGACGGGTGCGATAGATCTCTACTAAATGAACTTCCGTTCAAAAGTTTCCAGAATTTATGAAACCAAGGATTCCGGGTGTTGTTGGACGGATTCAGCTCTGCAAAATACTTCTCAAACGACTTTATTTGCTTGGTACGTACGGTGAACGTAATGGCACCGTCCGTATATGGTTGCAACGACTCTGCGATGAACTGGCTACGGGTGCCCCAGGAGTCACTGGCTAACCAAAGGAATCGTCCAGCAAACGTTAGCAAGGCGCTGGCCATAAGAAGTCTGGAGATGTCATGCATCTGGCAGAACAGCACAACCACACTTGTGGTATCGTGTCGCAGCATTGACTGAACCACGAGGCTAACGTTCACATCTTCTGTCAGTTTGAAAGCTTCAACGACGCATATGTCATTATTTCTTGCCTTCATTTCAAAGTCATCAAACGCAGTTTCCCCATAGCTACCCTTTGAGTAGACCACGAAAACCGATTGCCAGTTAAAATAAATCACCAGATCGAGCAAGCCTTGAACTTGCTGGGTATCAGATGGAACCGTGCGAAAGAAGTAATTAAAACGGTCTCGATCATCCAGCTCAGCACTGGTGGAAGCGTAACTTATTTGCGGTATCTGAAAGAGCCGAAGCAGCGTGGCTACCTGCACCGATACCGAGCTCGATGATGCGCCTACCACACCGGCTACTAACCTCCCCTTCTTGCTCTCTCCCGAGCAAGTAGATTTACCACGGTTTACTCGATTCATCACAGAAATCACGGCACCTTCCAGAGCCTTAGTTTCGTGAGCACACGTATCATAGATGGCCGCACCCAAGGTAATGTTCGGCAAGACTGCAATGTCTTCGTTGATTTTGTCGATCGCATAGTACATCGCCTCCAGCCGATGCATGCCACGCTCGATGTTGATAACGTCACCGCACAAGTTGCTCAAATTGCCTGAGTCATGAATCGGAAACAAGCCTGCCAGCATGATGTCCCCTTCCATTACGCCCACCACGCGAAGAGGTTTGAAGGGAACCACATGGACGGGTCGTGGGGCAGTGGCATCTGCCAGGAATGTCCAAAATGAGTTCAAGCACCATAAGGTGACAACACTATACATAGTCGTATCTCTTCTAAATAGTCACACACAAAACTGATATTATTATTAAAATCCTCTCGTCAAGGGATATGCAGACTTGGGGGTTTGCCAAGCTCGGCTCTCATGAACCCACGGACGGCCAAAGACCACAGCTCAAAGTAAGAATTACTAACAGTAGCACAGTGCAACAACAGATAAAAAATGGACCGCTTTTGAGTTTACGTAAATGAACAGGAAAGTACGTGCGTACGCTTAAATAAGCACACCCATACGAAGAGTGCTATACGCTGTATGATACCAAAACCCACAAAACATTTTTTAATATGTATAAATGCAGTAACTAATATATATATATATATATATATATATATATATATATTAATAATAAAATATAATATGATATAATGTAATATAATATGTTTAGTATAATATAATATAGTATTATATTATAAAATATAATATAATATGACATAAATAATATAAAATCTGTACTGTTTATTAATTTATTTATTTCATTTTTTCGTTAATTTATTATTCCCGCATCAATTCCACAAATTTGCACGTCTAGGGACTGCCGCTCTCAAGCCAGGAAAGGGTAGGACAAGAGCCCGGTTTACTTGCTTATTTACTTATTCCTTTATTTGATTATTAAATTAAATATTTATTTATTTATTTATTTATTTACTTATTTCGCCTCTATTAATGTGCATGAATATGGTAGTAGGATAAAAAGGTTATGAAAGCATGACCAAGAAAGAAGCCCAACATTTCATTACATTAGATGCTTGATTTTTTAAGGGTTTGAAAAATGTTGGAAATCATATATCAAATCCCTAGCACCTAGCCTACTAGTGAGTATCTAGTATATCAATTAAAGGAGCTACGATGAGGGAAATGGAATAAGAAAATTCAAAGGGTGATGCTTTGCACTAAACTCTACCTTACAACCTCAACTAAGCCCAAAACAAACGGACGGCTTGTGCACATTGAACATTTCATGTAACGACTTACTTGAAAACAGAGGGGAGCAAATATTTTGTGGGTGCCCTCCTTTGATATAAAAAATGTTTTGTCAATCCGCAATCACAGAGATTGCAAGGTATAGTGCCAGTCTAAATAACTATAATTTATTGTATGAGTGCTGCGTAACTCTGGTTCCTGGTTCATTGTTAACGAATACGTACTCAGCAATCAAGAAAGAACAGTTCAAGCGAGGCAAAACGTTCTCTGACGCTTGCCTACAAGCCATTATGCATGAAGTTGTCCTTGCTAATCCAAAATTATGTTATTCCTGTCCACGAAGCAAAGTAAAATGTTCCAGAACAAATTTCAAGATTCGGAAAAAACGCAGCACATAGCAAGGTCAAAGGATTCTTCAAGACTCATCATTTTCCTTCCCTGAAGACAAGTAGGTCGTCACATATGCATAAAGGCATGGGTCCGCTCATGGCAATGGAATTCCCTTTCCGAGCAGCGAATTCCTCTTAATTTCCTCACTTCGACATTCTAAACTCGAATTGAAAGTATGAAATTAACAATTAGAGTACTTCTAGTGATATGATTTGAGCTCCCTTGACCCTTCCGAGATAACAAATTATGAGAGGCTTGGTGTCAAGTGGTGGAATAGCTTGACAATGGCAGAGGTTAACAAGCTTCAAGTAATGCAGAGGGTGTCAAACCCACCACACACTGCTGTCTGGCGAATGTGATGGCTTGCTGCTATCCAACAAGCACTCATGCAGTGCTTTCAAATTGTAACCCAAGGAAGGCAAGAAGATCCCTGCCTTTCGTCGCAGAAAAACGAGGTCTTAATGCCTTAGAAGCTCCCTGTTGTATAGGCATCTTTAAGATTAATGACAAATCATTCCAAGTGAAATTTAATAGCGAAGACTAGAATCAATCATGATTAACGTTTCGATGCTGCTTGTATCACGAGCACTACCGATATTCGCAAAATTTAACGAACACTCCGTTTCTATGCAAGCAACAAATTCAAGGCATCTACCAAGGATACGAAGATCCATTCTTATTAAGGGCCGGTTTGAACTGCTAGATAAGTTCTAAATTGCTTTGAGCACGGGAAAGCACTTCGACGCTTTCAAAGTGACAATTTTAATTGCATTCATTTTTTTTTAAATATCACTGTGCTCATCGAATCTTTTCCCCCAAGTGAATTTTGGTTTTCCCACGTAAAACTCCGTACAGTCCTTGCAATGTAGTCTGTACACCATTAAGATAACAATATTTTAGACATGAGGTTTCTAAAACAGAACAAATCACCATTGCGGAACGTGGTCCTAAGAACTGCTCGAACTCCTTCTTGATTGTAAGCTGTTTAGAATACATTTTTTATTGCCTTACCACAACTTTGAGACACAGACCCAAACATAAGGTAGCACTACCAAAACTTCCTACATAACTGTAGCACTGTAGTAGCCTGTTCTTCTTTGCTCTGTTGCTCATTTACGCGTCGATTGGTTAACAAATTTATTAATCATGGCACTAACTAGACCTTCAGGATATTCGTTTTTTAATAGATTAAGTTTTTTATAACTTCACATTCTTAAACCGATTTGACGATGAGAAAATGTTCCACGCGCGATGTAATTGAGTCTTAATTAAGTTGACTTTCTATTTCCTTGGTGTATATCTGTGCCAATGCAAGTAGATACTCATGATAATATTAGCAACTACTGGTGCTAAGAATGAGTCCATTGCCACTCCATATATTCGGTCGCGCATGTTATTGTGGAAGAGAAAATTTGTTCCAGCAGACGCCATGTGCAATAGTTTTTAAAACTGCGCTCGAGAGAGAGACTATTTATCTTCTTACACTCTGCAAAAGCGTAATGTAAAGCAATCTCTATTGTTTCCGGAATACTGGTAACTAGGTTGCATGCATCAAAGCTAGCACAAATCCACGAATCGCTGTTCAGATGATTTGATAAGTCTTTAGCAAATTCAAATGTACTTTTGATAGTACACGGATTGTAAGCTTGTGGAGAGAGGCTGGCTTACAACTCAGAAGCCAACCGGTAATTAAAGGCTTCAATTGTATAGCAGCTAGGTACAGTGGATAGTTTTCTGCGTGTACTTTGGATGAGCCATATAACCAAGCTAGTTGGGAGCCACTAGGGCAAACGTGTTGTTAGAAGGTTTTATCAATAGCATTTTGTATTTTAAAGCTTCAGGAGCCACCGAATCAAATTCTTCCCTAAGCAGTAGGGTCCGCGCTCAACTTTCGGAATTTCTTTGAGTCATTCAATAATTTTTCAAACTCCTTATTATGCTCGTCGATATCTATGTTAGGGTCTTTCTCGTCTTTTCGTTAACGTCTTTACGAGGCAAACCATGCGCTTAACCTTCATAAGCGCCTTACTTTGAGCTTCCGTTAAAACGTTTTTTGAGAAATTGTAAACAAACTTATTTAAATCGCATACGGCTTCGGACATTCTGAGCTAATAGCTACAATAAAAAAACACAAACAATCAAAAATAAAAACAACAAAGTATGGAGGGATTGAAATTCTCAGATTCTTTATCAGATAATCTCTCAGATTGTCTTTTGCAACAAAACTTCAACAATTACGTTTCCGTCAATTACGCCTCATCAAAGTTAAGGTTGCATCGTATAGAATACTCAAGAAATATTGCAATGTCAGCAAGGTTGCAAAGCAAGCAAAACATTAATACCATATCTGCGAATAAAGACATGTTTTGTCCGTAAGCAGCGAGATAGCCCACTATGTTCATTGATGCATCTCACAATATCACTCTTGTATCGGTTCAAAGATTGGATGTTTCTTAGGAGTCTATATGTGCCGGATACCAGGTCAGTGGCATGCGTCAACTTTAGAATCAACGTGCACTTATGTGAGAGCAAGGATTTGCATGTTTTGACACCCCTAAGAGACAGTGATAGTTAGAACTTGTGCTGAGCGCAAATGTTTTTCGTTCTAAATTCTGTTGCTACGGACGTCCAGAGGAATATAAATAAGTCATGCACATTCATTTACTGAGGTCAAACCTTAAATCTCAAGTTAGGCACGTATCTCTTACTCAACTTCTTTGATTTTTTTTATTCATCATCTCTTTAAATTTTTTTCGTTATTTTTGTTTGTGCTTTTGTTACTGCAGCTGCAAGGTGATAGGTGCCTAACCATGTCCGGTAAATTTAGAAGTCTATTTGTTCTTCTAAGGAATATAGCTGACAACTTACGGAGTCATATATCAGCGAAGTTCTAACGATGGTCCAAAGCGGTTATTGTAACTGCTTCTAAAATATTTGGCAATATGCTTTGCCTAAAAAACGGGTTTGAGCAATCACATGGCCAGCAGGCTCTATATCGTTGCCTTCTAGTCCCTCAACATCCACTCTTCAATTGATCAATCACCATTTTTTTTCTAAGCAGTTGAATGCAGTGACTCAGTTTACGTCTTAGAATTGCATGTTACTTTGCTCCTGTTTCTTTGATCGGTGACTGACACCTGGGTAACTCATGAGTGTTTGTGCAAGTTACATGGAAAGCAGTGATTTTTGCTTATTTTGAATTGTTTTTGTATTAATAGATGCTTGAACTCCTCAATCCTATTAGCTACAGGCTAGAGAGGATGCCTTCCTTCTCCATCAAAAATGCGTTTGTTTTTTTATTCATTGTTTTATTCTATCTCCATTCTGGAGTTGCTTTTATTTTGGTAGTTGCATTTTGGAGAAAAATATATTTTGTCGTTGTTGTTGTTGTTGTTCTAAATATTTTGCTAAATAATATCGTCACTCAACCATCGGTGAGTCTTAAATTGATGGAGTCTCTTTGAAACGAACATGGTACCGCTTGTTAGCAGTAATGTAACTTTTAAAAGATGATTCTAAACCTGCTGTCTTTAAGAAAATCTGCAAACCCAAGTTATTGGGAAATCCGTTCACTTTTATCTTTAGCTTAGGAATCCCACACATCCTTCACTTCTTTGCCAAAGATAAACTATTTTTGTAATTTGGATGTTCTCAGCTGACCGTTAAGAAAAGCTTGTACTAATTTTGAAACAAGTAGCCGTGAAAGTTTGAACTAATTAGCTGTGTTGGGGGCATTACATGACTTAAGATTGTCATGCTAATGACTTTTCTTACCTGTAATCTGCATTCAATATCTCTAAAGTAAAAAACAGTTTTTCGGGACTTTGAGAGTTACAATCATTTTTATCACTAATGCAAATGAAAGTTGAGATCAGCTAGTTTTGCACCGTCAAGTTTGAATCACCTCCTCAACCAATGCCCTCTCATAAGTTGAAAGCACTTTGCATTTGATGAAGTTTCAGTCAAATTAGCGTTTGCGCTATTCCGAGTTCTGCTACTTTATATTAACGCTGTATGAGTAATTTATGTTAGGAATTCCATACGAAATTCTGTCTGTCTGAGGAGCATTGCTGGGCTCTTTAAAAGGTTAGGTCTAGGATTAGCCTCAGTAATAGAGTAATATTAAGCAAAGGGACCTACCAATGAAATACGATCACCATAAGCTAGAATTGCCAAAAGGTCGTTTTCGTGCTTACTTGTTGCGATAAGACGTCATATCAGACCGATGTTTATACGTCCTATGTGACTTCAACTTAATTCAATATGTTACCTGGCTAAAATAGAACGACAGGGTCTACAAAATGCAACCTAATTACCTAAAATAAACCTAACCTACGTCTTCAAGTTGATAGAGCATGGTATTCTTTATTTAAAAAAAAATAATCAGAAGATTAGTGCCAGCTCTCCTAGGCATTTCGCAAGCTTCCATTAGCATTCATAAGTTTTTCCATCGCTATAAGCAGGTGGCTTTGTAATTTCCCTTCAGCCCCTCATGTTGTCTTGCTCATAAAAAGACAGCAAGATCAGCAGATTCATAGCACACGGTCTCACCGAAGGCTCATTGTTTGTAGGTTTCTTGTTCGTGGTTACATAAACAGTCGTGCAGAACACAACGTGTTGCATCACCTATCCTCGAAGAAGACGTACCCATGCTTGAAACCGGCGCCACCCATGCATCAACAATCCATCAACGATGCGGTTGAATAAAGACGACTCAATCCGAGCAAGGTTGAAGCATACTTTCTCTATTCATGGTCTAATTAAGCGTCTTGGGGTTCTATCGCTGTAAATCGTCAGCCGCTTAGAATACTCATTCAATTCACGACGGTTGCTTGGTGAGTCGGCATCGTGGGAAGCATCTTGCAAAGTCTCTTTATCTCACTTTCAATATACTTGCAAAACAGCTTCAAATAATCTTTACCAGAGGGTTTACGCAAACGTGTGTGCTATATACGGATGCTACATGTTTATTTATTTTCCACTTCGACACTAACCCCTTTCATCTTTTGCAGCTTGCACTCGAAACTTCAATACATATTGAAAGGCACTTTTCCCATGACTAAATTTAACTTTAGAGCCGGATTATAGAATTTGCAACTGCATAACATGGTCGCCTGTATAATGCTCATTGTTCCTGCCTCTGGCTGCAAGAAAGTCGAATCCATTAAAGCAAAAACATGCAAAGCTGCTTTTGATGTGCAATCGGCTGTTTTCACTACTCAGCAACCCACTTCGGCTTATCCCATCCATATAGTGTTAAATACATGGAGAAAATACTTTTCTATTCTACAGACATGAATTTCGATCTCCCAAGAGTTCTTACTGACTTTTTATTAAGGTACAAAACATGTATGGATATATATAAATAGTTCTTTTCAAAGAGATCAGATTTGTTCGCCGGCATCGGATTTTCCAACCATGATCTTGCGTAATTCTCTAAAGATTCTTGCTCTTTTATAAATTAAAGCTATCCAAAAAGAGCTTCACTAGAGTTCTTGCTGCAATATCGGCGAAGCCCTACTTCGACTGCTTAGTCTCCGAGTGAAAAGTTGAATTTATGCCAAATGAGAAGCAAGATCTACACGCTGATGCCATCACCCGTTCACATTGCTTGCGCAAAGGAAACGACTCAGGCAAGCTTCAAAGAGCAGGAAAATAAGATGGTTACAGAACTGGTTCACTCTCATAATATTAACGGTAGCGTTTGCGCCCTCTTCTTGGTCCTCAGCAAAAGTGGGAGCCACGATGGGCAAAAGCGGTACACCAAAAAGCGAAAGCGGACTTCGTCATTTGATGAAAGGACTTTGACTTGAGGACCTTGCCGGGGAAGACACCGTGAAACAACCATAGTGAGGTTACATCAGAGAGGATGACCACAAACCAGGGGAAACTAAAGTGTCGGTGGCCATGACGGATATTGTGAATATCGACAGCAATCTGAAGAGCCAAACGCTACCACGCAGCAGACCAAAGGTACGGATCGCATTCCGAGAGACGAACAGACAAACTACAAAGTGGAACGCGCGGAGAGGAGGGACCGAGCATATCCAAACGCACCATCTGACCACCGCGACGTTTCAGTCCATAGCGATGACAAACTGTTTGGGTAGGGGGCGTTGTGGTCATGGCTACGTACGAACATTGGCAAACCCTTCCCGACGAGACTGCATGAATTTCTCATTCGACGTCACTAAGTGTCCTGTTTATATGACATAATGCGTGGATAAAGTCAATGTTAATTGTTAAACGTACAATTGTTGCAATGTCGAAAAAGATTCGGCGATTTTCTATACTTTAAATTGGGCTACATAAGCCGAGTGTTTTGGCATATGAAGTAAGGTCTTTTGAGAGTTAAAGAGAATCTCTTAGAAGAATAGCATGAAACTCAGTCGATTTTTGTGCAAAACTTTGAAGATTTGCTTAGCCGACCAGTGGACATTTTGGAAGATATCTCACGATATCACCCATATTATCGTCAGCAAGGGTCGATATATGTTACTTGGCTACATGAATCTAAACCATTGCGAAGTTACCAACAACAATAATGAAATCATTTCTCGGACTAAAAAAAAGTCTCAATACCTACGTTGAACGTAAAATCTAAGAAAGTGCTCCGTACAGAATTCTTCACTCATCAAGATGAAGAAGTACATTACTCTGGTTGATTACTATATGTTTCATCATTTTCTTTTATTTAGGATAAAGAAAATTACATTTGCGTATAAGTAAACATACATTCTTGAAAAAAAAACGCATTTCCTGATTATTTTCCGATGATCACTTTAACGAACGATCTTTAATGTAAACATAGTTTCATCGGTACTTTAAGAAAAAAAACAACTCTCTTTAATTTCAATGACATGTTTCGACACAAACATGCTCATTTTCACTTAACCAAACAGATTTCACAAGGATATTTATGCGGAATAGGCCTTAACACCAATCGTTCATAGATAGAACACTTAAAAACCAATTACACGATAAAGGCAATGAGCGCGGGATAAATGAATAATTTTACAAGTAACTCATACTAATTGACAATCAATTTAATTGTCATGGTACTATAGTAACAAGGTAGACTTGGCCAAAAGTAAAAATATTGGCAGGTGGAAAACAGACAGACTAGACGCATAAAGTCAGAGTCAGGTGGTTAACTTGTGTGTTAAAGTTAGGATGTTCCCAGTTGATAAACATAGCCTGCTTGATTCCATTATTGAATTGGTGTTTGAGTTTACTATTGAAGTTGATTATGCATTGTCTGCGACATGGTTATTTCAGAAGCTGCAATTGCTAATGCAAATCGCAATGCTAATGATCTTTTTGGAAAATACTGGCCATTGGTTTAACTGAATAATATTTCATCCTGTCACCAGAGTGCCTGGGGATCGGCCCAGGGTTTCCTAAAGAGTGTCACATGCTTTAAAGACTTAGGGTTAGGGTTGAGGAACCACCATTCATCAATGGCTCGGGAATGCCGCTATATTCTTTGGGGTTTCTCGAGCTGTCTTGGAAGTGTACCATAAGAAATATGATACAAGAGAAGGTGGGAAGCGGAAAGAGCGGATATCAATCAAAGATGTTTCGAGAGTGTGCCAGCACCAGCCCTCTATCTCTTCGTGATCTAAATCCCTAGTTTAGTGTCTGCGAAGTACTCAAAACAAAGAAAAAAATAACGTTTCCGGGACTAACTGAATACGTTCCTTGAACTTTGTTTCTAGCTTGGCTAAAAATATTTAACTTCAGAATCCAAAGCTCCCACAGACCAAATCTTCTAACTGCCTTTGAAGTCAAAGGACGCGCGTCACTGCAAACCGTGCTGTGAATAACGCGGATCAACAACATCCGGATGCTACGCAGCAGAGTGTATCCGATTTGTGTTCGTGTCGTTGGTCCTGTGGAGTGGCCGTTGCGATAACTGATTGGACCAGGTTTTCCAGATTATTTTATGTAAATGTTGTCAGATCTAATCATGCTGAATGATGAGATGCAGGCATAGGTAGCTATGAACTCCAATACGAGCTGACACAATTGTTGCTGCTGCTGTTTGATTGTTTCTGTGGAATAAGTTTGCTTTTACCATTAACCTTCTTGTATGGTGAAATCACGTTAAGCTTATGAAAATCGTACAATGTTTGCATATCATGTATTGCCAAACGTAGAGCGTTGGAGTAGAGTCGATTTGAATTTCCTGAATTCAAACTTGAAGACATTTCAAAGCAGTGCGAGATGCAATGCGCATGCAACGATTAATTTCGATTTGATGATTTAATGTTATAGTGTGTTCATAGCAAAATTATGTGAGTAGTGCCTAGTTTAGTGGAAGCTATTAATGCTAAAGATTTTGTTACACTCAAATTGCTATATATTGCAAATCTCCGGAACTGGACAAAATCGGCTGCGAAACTAATATTTGAAAGATATATCTCTTTAAACTCTATTCTTCTGTTTTAGCTTGCTTTAAATGGGCTACAGTTGTGTGCCTCGATTTTTTCTGATACTGCTTGTGATCCTCTTTGCTTCCCATTGCACCACAAAAACTATCCATGGTGTTGCTTCAAACAGGAATGGTCTTTGGCATCTAGATCGGTTCTGTTTCATTGGTTAGTTGAAGATTTTTGTGGTTTGTTCTACTAAGACGAGTATATTACTTGATTCCCTTCTGGTCCTAACAGTAGTGATGCTGTTGCTGTTGGGTTCATGAATGTTTTTTTTACCACTTCTAAGGGCTTAGTGTTGGCATTTTACAAGTTAATTTTGCTTTGCATTGTCTTCCAAACTGCAGCCCTATGTAGCTCTAGCATTCATGTTGTTCATAATCATGTGTGCAGACTTTTTACTTAATTTTTTGTCATTTTTTTATTTCCTTCCAGAATCTAAGAATGAAATGTCCTCCCTAGCATATCATTTGGCTTACTCGATGTCTTAAGCTGTGGCCCCTATGCTAGTTTGTCAGAAATTCAAATCAGTAATTGTGCACTAGTATATGTGTTTCAAGAAAATGTTTTTTCGTATTAGGAGATGGTGCTCTAACATATTCTGTCAATGCCTCTGAGCCTGGGAATGTATATCTTTATACTGAAAAGGACTGGGCTTCTATCTCGTTGCTTCCTGGCTGTGAAGAGAAATTTAAACTTGCTGCATACTATTGTAAGTTAAAGAAATATCTATTTGTCCCATCATTTTTCATTGTATGCATCATATGTATTATTTGGTATTTTATGTTTTTGTACAGTGTTTGGCCTCAAGGGAAGTATTAACCCCCTACATAAAGAGTAGACCTCTAAAAGCAAATGAGATAAGCATTGATTTTCCTTAAAGCCTGTAAATGCTATGCATTCATATTCTAAGCTAAAATTTCTTTTTTGTATAGCATATTGTCTGTTTGACAGCTAACACTAAGGCATACAGCACAAATGCTATTTGTACTTTCCCCAATGATTTGTAGTCATAGCAAATTGCCTTTTAGTAACGTTCAATGCTATTCACCTGCATTTTATGGTTGTATAGTACATCTTTGTAAACAGAAAAACAGGGTTAGTGACTATCAGTTCTGTTAACCTGCATTATTATAGTTGTATAGTACATCTTTCTAACCACATAAAATTGACACTAGAATGGATCGCTAATGTTTATTCCGTGTTCTCAGGCTTGAAAGAAGAAGAATGAGCGTTATAGTGTGACATCGTTGCTTTGCCAATTAAATTTTGCTCATTCGCTTGATAGTCCTTTTCGTAAGCGAATTCGAACCCCTGGGTCTGATACTGACGAAATGGCTGGCTGCTTGTGCGGATCATCCTAATTTGCGAAAATGGCTTTTTTCTTGGCCACTGCTTCCGTAGAGCTTGATAATTTATATATGCTGTTTATCTTGCAATTCATCTGGCAATTACCGTTTTGTCAGATTTGCTAGAGGCTAGGGTATTTTTGTAGATGTCTATTTTAGTTCTTATGTTCAACTACATGGTCGTACAAGAAACTGCCAAATTATCTATCAATGTGCTTGCATTTGGTAGGAACTGCTTATTTCTTGTTTTAGTTAGTTTGACTGGTAAGTCAGGGCGTTTCAACTTGAGTCCACCTTTACGGTCTACAAGTTATATGCATGTGGCCCTAGGAAATCCTTCTGACTGTGGAAGCCCGGAAGCAGAAAAATCTTATACTGCTTACACAATTGAGCTTCTCAATCCTGATTCACATGGGGATGCTAACAACCACTTCAGTGCTGATGAATTCGGTAAGATTTGCTACCTATTGTTAGTAAGTGTTCTTGAGCTGATATCGATATTACATGTATTACAATTATAAAATACTATATATTGCAATGCTTTCAAAGTATTGGTGTGACATCTGTAACGGGTATGAAGTTGTAGATGTATGTATGTATGTATGTATGTATGTATGTATGTATGTATGTATGTATGTATGTATGTATGTATGTATGT
>QQSS02182029.1:0-14169 GCA_003687565.2 Craspedacusta sowerbii
TATATATATATATATATATATATATATATATATATATATATAATCGTTTTATGAATTCCTCACTGTGACAATGTTTGCGAAACAAAAAAATTCTACGTGACTAAGGTTGGCATGTATAGATAATGTCTAGGAACATCTTTGGAGAAATGGGTTCGACTTCCGAATTAAAAATCCCCTTTTGCGTTGCTACATTTCTCTGATGCATGAGTTTGATTTTACGAGAAAAGGCAGCATGCCTGTACCTGTGACGCTACAGCAGACATTTGTCGAGTTGGTTGAGCACGATAAAGACGGATTGGTTTGATAATTATCTACTTGCTTGCTAAGAAGTAGTACTATAGTCCATTGTTGAAGATGGTGAAGAAGTATGGTCATTTGCTGTGAGTGAGCTCATGACTATTAACTATTATTCAGCAGAAAGAAAGTCCTCGTCAATACTCAAATTTCAAACAATCTTTCGAATATCATTTTGTAATTCACAACTACGTTTGCAATGTGCGATATTAACTCAGACGAGGCTGTCGACACTCCAATTACTTACAATCATTTATTTTATTGAGCTCTTGTAAAGTAGTTTTTGATACGGGCGTATAAGTACATTTTGACCGAGAACTCAAAAATGGCACAACGAAATAGTATTCTCTACAGATAGAAAACTGCTAGATACCAACGCTACGAGAATGACGAGGTTAGACGAAAAGAAATGGAACTGCTAGGCAAGACTAAAGTACCGGCGATTAACTTAAGTTCCAGGCCTGGTTTGAGTCGCCGGACGCTCTTGAACATGAACATACTTCATTCAGCTTTCTCTTGAGGCGTGACTTTCTCAAACAAACCAACAACAAACTAAAAGAGAAACGCTGGACATAAGATCACTTCTTGCAGTCACTATCCTCGTGACCTTTCCAATCATGCGACGCCTGGTCTCGAAACCTTCTACTTATAGCTCAAACCAAGTGTTGGACAGTCCGGGAGTTCCTTCGAATTTTCAAGTACGATCTTTGCGGAGAAAAAGGAGCTTACCATATAATGATGCAAAGGCTGCATTCATCAATCCAACTCAGCTGAATGTAAAATAAAGCAAAGATAAAAAAAAAAAAAAATTGCTTTCCACTATTGCAGAAGATTTTACGTTACAATTTACGTACAAAGCGTTTGGGGAACTCGTTTCTGGTAAGGATGCTAGACATCAGTGTGAAAGCCAGACCAACGGCATTTCATTTCAGTTGATGTTCCTCGCAAGGCAATGCACTTCCTGCAAACACATGTTTTGATGTAAGGTCCAAGCACGAGTGAGCATTGCTTTGTTTCTTAATACTACCTTGCATGCTACTTTCCTCTTCCTCTCTACTCTTTCAATCAAGCTTCACTTACGCCCTCACCAGAGCATCTTCAATTTTCTGTTCATACTTTCTTCGGCAACTCAGAAGTTATCCGTCTTTAAAATCACCGCAGTAATCCTTTATTTATGTCACTGCAGTAGTCATCGTATAAGCACCACAATAACTTTCGTTGTCTTTCATCCTTTTCCTAAACTCAGTGGAAAGTTAATTTTATGGAAAGTGCGATTAGTTGATTGGTATTTCAGCTTGCTTAACAGAATCAAACCCTGTTTGAAGTCTATTACCACTGCGACTGAGAAGATTAGTTGTCAGCCTGTTTTCCCATCATGCACTACTCGCTTTCGTTTTATTTTCTTGAACGCGAGCTACTATGTTTTACGAAATCCACGTTCAGATGCGATCTTCATTTGCTTAAATGCCATGCAACGATACAACCTCATCCATTCTTGGTTACAAGACTTCTTAATCTGAGTGATGGTGTCACGCAGTTACATACAGCTGATGTCATGGCTGCTGATATTAAGATCCCGTTCAGCACGTTGGATCAATTACGATGATATGGAGGAAGACTTGAAAGGTTGAAATGTTTAAATGGTCTCGAATAATAATCAAGATTCTGCTAGTGCCTTCTTTAATCACAGAGCTGCATTGCTATCAAGCAATTTGCTTTTTTTTCCTGTTGCCTCTTCCCTGCGTTTGCTGAGTGCGTTTTGCGGCAAATTTTCTGAGAAACTCGTCCCTTTCAGATAACTTGAGGGGTTTTCTTTTTCTCTGCACTTATCGAATTCATAAATAATTTTAGCTCTTCGTACTTATTTTTTCCTGAATCATGTGAATCTACGGAAGAGAAGAACATAGTTGTTCAACATCTACCAAGTGCGGCTGCTCTGGAACACGTTACAGCAGCTTGTTTGTTTTTAGATTAGCTTTTGGGGCCGATTGGAGTCTCTAATTAATTTAAATGCAAGCAATTCTTTGATCGCAGTAAATCTGATGCAGGAACTTGCTTTATCAACTACGCTACATCTAATCAACAATGTGAGCATTGCCTGTTCAAAAGCATGTGCGCTTGCATCAGATATGCTCTAAAGCACGCCCAGCGGTTAAGGCAAGGGTGCAATAATATAGAACTTGCAAATGTATTAAACATTTGAGGCGGCAATTTTTTCATCGTCTCGTTACCTTACCACTCGCGACTCGAGTGTCCAATGTCACTGCCTCAATCTTTTAGTGCGCCATTCCAAAGCAACGTAAGGGCAGCAGCTCGAATTTTGCAGACAATTGTGCAGCGAATCAGATTGTTCATTTTCAGCCAATCATCTTGTAGGATTCGGCCGGACCCTTCGCTGTTAGGGTTTTAATGAATCGGAGAACTAGCTGCCGCCATGATGGCCGAGTTCGTAAACTATTAGTAGAGTTCAAGTTGTGATATACGTCGGTTAGATGGGCGCTTTTGGCTCGTGGCTACCATAGAAATATGGTGGAGAAAATGTCTGCTGACGTTGGTAGCTCTAGAGCATCTAATGCTCTGCACAAGAGACACGATTCCATTAAAAAATGGAAACAGAGTGACACCGCTAAGGAGAGCTCCGTTCGACATCCTTCCAAGTTCAAGATAAAATTTGATAAAGGGACTGTGTTTTTATCAGCTGTATCAAGTGGAGATCTCGAAGAAACAACAAAACTCATCAAGGAAGGGGTTGATATAGATCATACAAATGTTGATGGATTGACTGCTCTTCACCAGGTACAGTACCCGTAGCTCCATGCTGCCAAGTTGTCGTTCAATCGTCCTGGCAGGTTCTAGATTTGCTATTCCTAATTTGCTGTTGTAAGTTAATGGAAGATGCGAATTTTTATATCTGATATGTATATATATATATACAAGTTCTGTTATATGCAAGTGCTCTTAAGTGTATTTGCTTTGATGTATTTTTTGTACAAGGCTATTTTGCTGTTCATGTTTGCTAGGTTATGTTGTATTCATATTTTATTGACTGTAAAACTAATTAAGTAGTGTCACTAAGTAGTCAGGCTTGGGTTCCCTTGTTGCCCTTTCCGCTACAGATGGAAGTTGCGACGGCTATCGCATTGACATAGTTTGATTTTCATACACTGCACTCATAATTGTTGATGGTTTAGGACAAAATTTAAGTATGGAGATGCTCTTAAAATTGTAGCCGATGGATAAAGGCATTTTAGACCAGTGTTCGTTTCCATGTTAAGTGTTGGTGTTTGCTTGTTTGTGCGAGGTTTTGTATTGGCCATTCCTATAAAGTAGCACTTAATAACTTCCAACCCTGTTAGTGATAATGTGCAGTTAAAACTGCGCTTGAAGCCAGCAACATCAGCCCAATAGCACTAGGGCGAATGCTCTTAAAAGTTTAGTTCTCACTGAGTCAAATCCTTTCCTTTTTATGGTTGATCTCTTATGTTCATTGGATGGTGCCGGTGCTACGTTGGTGTATCCGTTGATTTGCATAGTTCAGTTCCTCTGTTTCTATTATTCTTTGTTGAGCAGTAACGAATTGAAAATTTTGATCTCAGTTATTGCTATCAGAGTTGCTATCATTTGCTAGCAGAAGTTCCATAGCTGTGTGAGCTTACTATATTATTCGTTAGGCCTGCATAGATGAAAATCAGGATATGGTGAAGCTTCTTCTCCAGAAAGGTGCCAACATTGAAGCTCGTGACAATGAAGGTTGGACTCCACTTCATGCTGCTGCTAGTGCTGGAAACGTAGATATAGCACAGTGAGTTTTCTGCAGTGCTTGTTTTGCTTGACTCTTGTACTTTTATTTGAAGTCTAATACTTACAGCATGATACATTACTGCTGTTTGTGGAGAAACATGCCTTTTCTAAAACTTGCATGAGGGTGTAGATCATATTTCCTAAACTTTTTTTTTTTTTGCTGCTGCATGAATGTATATTATGAGAACTCCGGTGGCATCATTCATTTAAGTACAGTTTTAGTATATGGCTTGTATAGGGTGCTCAGATAGTGACAAGTTTAATGTCTAGTGTAATGATTCATTGTCATTTAATTGCCTGTTTGTTCCATTGACATATTTTTTGTTAATGATACTTTGATTTGAATTTATTTTGAGCTCGCTCTCTCTCTCTCTCAACCTCAAAGATTCTATAGGGGTGCAGCTAATGATTAAATCGTTTTGTTGTTTTAGATTGACTTTTGTAAACTGCTATAGTGGAAGCCTGGAAAATTGCGTGTTTATTATTTGCTCTATGTTTTTTGAAATAAGAATTTGGTTTGAAGAATTGTAAAAGATTTTATGTTGGCTTTGATTAAGTTTATTTAAACCTTTCCTTTCAGGATTTTGATTGAAAACGGTGCTAATTTGTCTGCAGTCAACAATGAAGGAGAGATTCCTCTTGATCTAGCAGAAGAAGAAGATATGGAGGAATTTCTATCTGATGAAATAGAGAATCAAGGTTTGATACTAGCCAGAGTTTAAGATGGATTGGATTTTTAAAATGATTTTCTGTGGCTGGCTATAGTCTGAATTGTTCTGGAGCTGCGCCATTGTGTCCCAGAGTTTTTGGATTGTGAAACATGATAAGCATTAGAATTGAAAAATGCTGGTTCTTCTATTCAGTCATTATTTTGACTAATCCTTTTTTTGGGGCCTATATTTCATTTTTTTAATTTTTTTTTTATCCTATTATTCAAGGCTGATAGGCATGATATACATGAATTGAATTTGTGCTTATGGGGATGCATATTCTTCTTTATTTAGGTTGGATAAATTATTAATTAATTATTAGTTATTAAATGAACATTGCAGCAGTTGCTGTATATATTTATTTATTTTATAGAATCCAGTGCAGTTTATTGTTCATTTACACTCTTTTTATTCAACTTAAAAAATCTATAATAGTTATGGCCTCCTGAAATGTAGTGTTGTCTCACTAACGCAAATTCAGTTCACGTATATCATGCCGATCTGCCTCAAAAATTAAAAACGGAAATATAGGCCCAAAAATGGATTACTCGAAATAATGACTGAATAGAAAAAACAGCATTTCTCACTTGTGTACATAGTATATATATATATATTATATATTTATATACATACCACAACCTGCCGGTTCTTTAAGCACTCACTTATGACTAGAACACTAGCTGCTTTTTGTAGCAATGCTGCTTTCAAGATAAGAGATGGGCAACTGTGCTTGTGTATTTAAGGCTTGGAAGTAGAGGAGGCTCGAAATGAAGAGGAAAGATTGATGTTAGAGGATGCTGACAAATGGGTTAATACTAAGAAAATAGATGAAGTCCTTGACTGGCAAGGTAAGCTAAAAAATCAGCTTGACTGAAATAATATTGTTGGAATTCTCTCCGTTTATTTATAACGCTTTCTTTGGCAGAATGCTGTGATTCATGAGTTCAGCTACTGACAGCGTATAGTTTCAGGAGACTTTTCCAGTTCGTATGCTTCATAGTCGCTGGCTGCAGAAATCCTTATGAACTAATAAGCATGGTTGTGTTTTTTTAAGTACATGTGCATTCCTTGTCATTCTTATTCCATTTTTATTCACATTCCTTTTCTTCATATTGGAGGATTTCTGCCATAAATAATTTGATTAGGAACAAGATCTAGATTAAACTCAAGGCATTTAGAGTATTAGATGTCTGCATTGCTTTATTGTCAGGAAACAATAGAGATTAAAACTAATGATAAGAAAACTCCATGTATCCCTCAGAAAGGCACTTATCTTGTAAACAGGAGGCATATACATCAGCAGATTTTCTTTACAAATGAACATGCAATAAGGTAATCATGTAGTCTTTGACCTATGGTCTAATCCGTCAAGATCTTGGTAATCCGCCGGAAGGGGAATCTCACCTCACTCCAGCATGCACCTATTCTAGCAAGGAACTGATACAAAATCATTCTTAATCCTGTCCCTTGCGTAATGTCTATTGTGCTCCAGTAGAATAACGCTTGGTAGAAATGATGCAGCCATGTTCAGATCTAAAGCACATTAAAGAAAACAGGGTGTTTACCGTGTAGTTGCTGTTTTACTTCAAATGCGAATCACTGTGTCCCATACTCAGTCTTAGCATTATTAATTCTCAGACATTTAAGCAATATTAATTAAACATATAAACATTATTAATTGTCAGACATTGAAAAGCGCTTAGCTATTAACCAATATATATATATATATATATATATATATATATATATATATATATATATATATATATTAACCTAATGTAAAAAATATATCTTTGAAAGCTAATTGATTGGGTGCTAGAGAGTATTAAGTCGCGCTAGCCTCTGTTTTAGATGAGATAAATCTACAGGTAGCTTTTTGTTTAATAGTTGCTCTCGTATGCTTACTTCTTTTAGGTGCCACTGCCCTTCATGTTGCGGCTGCGAAGGGCTACACCAAAGTGATCAGGTAGGTTTGTTTTTATTCCAGGTTTGTCTGGCTTGTCATTACAGTATAACATGGGAAAAAAGCTAGGAAATGTAGAATGTTAGCTATTGGTATCTGAGATTTTGTTATAAGTACAAATATAATTTAATCATTCATATTGTTTTTAGATTTTCTAAAAGGAAATTCTTCTAATTTTTTTTCCTCTATACTTTCAGCTCTGCCAGGTTTAGCAGGCCCTTATTTAGCGCTAAAAATAAAGAAAAAAATCCAGGCAGTTTCATTCTTCAAACTTTATTTTTTAGCTACAGTGATAAAGAGCAACCTTGCATCTATTAGTTGTGCTACTTCTGAGGCTTGGCAAAGTTTATACATGATCGCAAACGAAAAAAAATATTTAAAAGAGCGCCAACATTGTTAGTTATCATCATGGCTAAGCTACATTCATTTTGCATTTTGTTTTGTAGTTTACTTCTACAACTTGGTGTTGATGTTAATGTGCGCGACAATGATGGATGGACTCCACTTCATGCAGCTGTTCATTGGGGATCAAAAGCAGCAACGGAATTGCTGACAGATGCTGGTGCAGATTTCGAACTTAAAAACAATTTAGTGAGTTTTATGCAAGGATTTTTGCATCGAAGTATTGTTTTTGTATTGGTTGTGCTTCACTGCGTATTTTCTCGAGCTAGCACCTAAATTACTTATGCTTTCATTTATTTATGAGTTTGATCGTTTCGGGCTAGTTGAAGAAATAAAAAACCAACGTGTATCATGTACACGTTATCAATACCTCCCTTCTCGTTTAGTTTAGTAGTATTTTCCTGTTAGAATTTGACTAAATGCTTCCAATTAAAATGCATCGATCTTCTTTTTAACTGCAAGCACATCTTTTAGGATCAAACACCATGTGAACTTGCTGAAGCTGACTTCTTGAAAGTTGCTGAGAATTGCAGGAAAAAGTCTAAGGACGTTGGCAAGGTATGTAGTTATTCTTCCTATGCTCGATAGATCTTCCTTTCGAATATAAAATTTTCACATTCTATGTTTTTCTTAATGTTTCTTTGTTGCTAAGTTATGGCTTCGGCTATAAAATAGCCTTTCCTTTTAGCGCAATCAAAGCGGGCGTAGGGCATAAGGTTTTAAAAAGACTTGTTTTGAGCGTGCAAAGCTTTGTTGTCTCAGGTCCTAATGCAATATAACATTACAATCCCAGCAATGATATGCAAGAGTGACCAACATAAGCTGTAGCAGTTTGATTGAGTAGGAGATTGAACTACAGTGGTACAGGTAGATAGACGTCTAATAAAATGAAGATGTATGTAATAAATGTATGATTTGGTGCTTTGTTCTTATATTTCATGATAACGTTCTGCTTGTGAAATTTGCCGCAAGAGTAGTGCTTTGCACCGTTGTGACCCGTTCGATTGTTGCATGACTTCGTAAATTCCATGATCAAGGGCATTTGCTTTCGTTAGTAGCTAGACTCTGTCTTGCAACATGAAAGGTCTATTATGCAGGCTCGATGCTGTCTTCGTCACGCACTTTGCTCATAGAAATGTGTGGCTGGTTCCTAGTGGGATTTTCTATGTAGGCTACGGAGCTTGTGTGAGGAGATCATCCACGCTGCTCTGGTCTGCGTTGTAGCAGGGGTATGCTTCATTTTGTGGCAAGCGCATTTGTCATGAAGCAGCGGGCCTTTGTTGTAAATCTACAAGAGAAGATTATTGCTCTGCATTCCTTCAGAAGCATGCTGCGATTGAAATTCTTATCATGGTTGCCATGGTTGCCGAACTGTTTAGTGCTGTTAGTTCAATAAGGTATTTTAATGTCTTGCAGTTCTAGCAGGGCGAAGTCGCTTTTAATGCTTTAGTGATCTTGTGGAATCACGCCAATCTGCTCCGATGCCCTGCCGATCTTGCTCAAATCATGCGGCGATGTACTTTGCTTCAATTCCTTGTCTCGCTTGTTTAAGTCATGTAACTATTTGCCTTTCTCAGACTCCTTGTCTTTCTTAGTTGAATCATGCGGAAATGCAATTAGATCCCTTGCCCTGTTTAGTTAAATCACCTGACTATACACGTTGCTCCAGTTGCGTGCCTCACTTAATTCAACCATGCGACTATGCTTTTTGCTCCAATTCCTTGCATGGCACAGACAGACGTGCGCTATTTGTTAGTGCAAGTTCTTACTTTCTGGTTCGTTAACGAACTTGTGTGCGAATTCGCTTGTTGTAAATCTTGTATGCTCGCATTTCGCATAAGGTTGTTTCCTTGTCTTTTCGGTTTCTCTCTTTTTTCATCTTTTGCGTCGTTTTTTGTTGATTGTTAAATTATTTCGCTGGTTCTGTTTACTAGAAACCGACTGTAACGAAGAGCAAGAGGTTAGTAGCTTTTGAATCTCAGTGACCTCGTTCTAAATGTTAAGCTTAGAAATCTCTATGCGAGGGCGCTAGAACTTCTATTTAATACAACCTTTAGGTATGGATTTGGGCGCGCGTTGATAGTGATGATCTTGGTATATGTTGGAAGAGTTAGTATTTGTTAGAGAAGTTATCAAACTGCCGGTAAGCGTGGTTACAACAGTAAGTTTGTCCTTGTTATATGTACAGCGGGCTCTGCACTGATGTCATTCTTGATCTGCCGCATCGGGATTTTCTTTTCAGTCCCAAAAGGGTGGACGAAGAAAAGGATTCGAAAGCTATTGATTTACTTGGAACGTTGCCCAAGCGATCAGCCTTTAAGGGCGGACGAGACAGGACTGTTTCGCAAAACGGACCGTTGCCAGCTTCGCTCGCACCAGTTCTGCTTCCCGAGGATGCTAGCGAGCCAAGTGACACTATGTCTTCTACTAAAGAGCCAGAAAAAGCGTCTGAAGAATCAGAAAGTGACTCAGGTTCCGAATCAGATTCTAAGGAAAAAGACGAACGACCGAAGCCTACAAAAAATGTTACACCTGGACCCTCTAGACCTGGTCCACTTCGCCCTGGTCAGCAAGCCTCGTTGCCTACTGCCAAAAACGGTGCTCTGTCAGTAAATCCGCTGCGACCTGCCGGGAGACCGGAACCAGAAGATCCCAAGGACAGTAAGATTTCTGATATTTCTAAATTTGGTGCGCGATTTGACTCCAAGGAGTCGAAAGAGGACCCTCCTTCTACTCGATTGGGGCCTGCGCGTCCCCCCTCTGCTAAGGAGGAGCCAACCAAAAAAGATTTGTCTACTCCGGCTCGATCTGAACGGAAGGAATCGAAAGAGGAACCTCCTTCTACTCGACTGGGGCCTACACGTCCCCCTTCTGCTAAGGAGGAGCCAACCAAAAAAGATTTGTCTACTCCGGCTCGATCTGAACCCAAGGAGTCGAAAGAAGAACCTCCTTCTACGAGATTGGGGCCTGCGCGTCCCCCCTTTGCTAAGGAGGAGCCAACCAAAAAGGATTTGTCTACTCCGGCTCGATCTGAACCGAAGGAGTCGAAGGAGGAACCTCCTACTCGATTGGAGCCCTCGCGTCCCCCCTCTGCTAAGGAGGAGCCAACGAAAAAAGATTTGTCTACTCCGGCTCAACCTGAACCCAAGGAGTCGAAAGAAGCACGTCCTCCATCTGTTAAGGAGGAGCCAACAAAGCGGGATTCGTCTGCTCTGGCTCGCTTTGACTCCAAAGAGTCGAAAGAGGAACCTCCTACTCGAATGGGGCCTGCGCGTCCTCCCTCTGCTAAGGAGGAGCCAACCAAAAAAGATTCTTCTACTCCGACTCGTCCTCCTCTGCGGTCTGCGCAAAGCCTTTCTACCGAACAAACTAAGAAGGACGACAAGAAGTCGGAGGATATCCGTTCGCGGTTTCAGATCCCGAGACCGGCTCTGCAGCGAGATGAAAAGGAAGATGATGCCGCGAAGAAGCGGCTTGGGAGAGTGTCTGGCAAACGTGGTGACAGTGAGGAGCCCGTCGACAAGGTCGAGGTTTGTTCTTGCAGCTTGATAAGTTCTGTGTTATCATTTCATGAGCAGTCAAATCTGTCACCATGGTTCTTGTTTTGAACCTGTGGCTTTGGGCGCATCTTTTCATTTTTGCTCTGGTGTTGCGATTTCTCATTGCTTGCTCTTCGTAAAACTTGCGTTTTGTGTTTTCTAGGACTTTAATCGCTAAAGCTTTGGTCAGCCGGTCATACGGCCTTCTTTAACTGCCTAACTCAATGCATAAGTTTTAACGAAAAATGTAGTGCGTTTATGTACGTCGCTGGTAGTGTTGCGACTGCTAGTGCAGGGACTAGATTCATGTTCATACCCCACGTAAGTAAGGCATTATCCATCAACATTGCCTTTGTACGTAATTGGAAATTAGAGCCAGCTAACGCTCTAAGTATTTTAATGTGTTTTTCTAAGGGACTTGGGCTTCAAAAAAAAAGTGTGTTTTTGTTTTGGGGGTTTTGGTGTATGTGGATGTGAATGTGTGTGAAGAATAAGTTTCATTTAAGCTTCTTTAGATACTGGTTCCGAATTGAGCATTACTTGCATGCCAGCTATTTCCCGTTGTATACAGGACTTTAAAATCGAATTCTTTTTTTTATCTTCATTTTGGCTACGTTGAAGTGCAAAGTACGGTGAAACGTATACTTTAAATTTTTTAACTGTTCTACTAAAAAGCCACGCTATCTAGATGCGTGGACCCTTTGTCCTTTTCTGCAATTTATAAAGCAGCTCTTTTCAAAGAGTACAAGTCATGCATGTTTGTAGCTTGTTTGAATTGATTTGAGATTTTCCAAAGTACAAGGTTTCCCTACGAAGGAATCTCGGCTTGTCGCTTTTTCTGAAATGTGAATACTCTTACTTAATCCACGATGTAGCCGATTTTGTTGATACTCTATTTGCCGAAAAAAGGCCATGATTGCCTCCTGAACTTAGAATTTGCTGTACTCTGAGATTCAAGATTCAAGATTCGAGATTTATTTTCGCATGTAGATAGCAGCAATACATTGACAAATAAAATTACAACATTCTCCATGTGAAGGAAGACTCCTCACTAGCAAAGCTAATCGGATTTGAGGAGCTCCCCCCTCCCCTCAAGACTTTGTGCAGTAAATTACAAGTCGTAGGTCTAGTAATCATTGCGCAAAAGAAGTAAGTGAAAATCTTGCGCATGCAGAAGCCTAAACTTGTATCAAGCATCCTTGAGAGCTTAAAATTCTTTGCGTGTTGAACGAAAATCCAGCCCGCTACAGTTGCTTGTCTTCTAGGGTCTTCTCCTCGACCAAGTACGCACCCACGCACTACTAAAGCTGCGGTGTTTTGTTGTGACACCGGCCTGCAATGTGGGTCGTCTTACCATCCTTAGAAACAGTACTCTTATGCACGAAGAAGGTCGTCCAACCTTGCATCTTTCTTTTACATGTAACTGGCTGGAGCTCCGAGACCGGGTGTGAAAACATAGCGCATGATTTCCGCAAGCATTTTCTATGTGCATAAATATTTAGTTTTTGTAATTTTAGGGTAAATGATGACTCCTTTTAGCACTTCATGTTTCAGCTATTGCTACTGCAGCTTCAAATATTACTTGTTGCGGTGCTCGTCAGTAAATTGCTTGCACCTACCTTTCACTGCGCTCGTGTTAGCCCACCCCCTACCTTATGTCCACCTCCCGTTCTCTGGATTAATTATCTGCGTTTTATTTAGTGTAAGCATTCTGATTCCTGCTCACTAACTTGGTTTATTGGCTCGCAACCATAGGCTATCAAAGAGATCTGGTGGCGTCCATCATAGCTGTATTCGGTAGTTTGGCTTGGTTTACTGTGCGGTACTTGATTTCCATTTGCACGTCTTGGGACGTTGTAGTTGCGGCCTTGCGTTTCATCGCTGTAAAATAAGCCCACCTCGCAGCCCCTACTCATCGCAACTTCTTGATCCTCGTGTCTAGTTGTTGTCTTCGTCAGAAGCCCCCTGGCATCTGCTTAACCTCACCTGTCAATAGTGCGATTACTCTGTTGCATCCTGAGCAATGTTAATTCCGCGCTCTTTAAGTCCCAACACAGAAGTTTGATCTCCGCTGTCTCGCTGCCTTTGTTCGCACCGTTTCCTAACGTCTCTTAGTGACTGTTCTCGATAGCTTGTGACAATAGCTCTGAAAGGTGTGATGGTTCGTGTTTGTGCACCACCTGTTCGCCGCCTCGTACTTGGACGGCACTGGTTTTGGTTGTCCGAGATTATTTTATGACCGAGTGCATTTAACAGCTGGGCAGATCGTTGGTAAAACACCGCGTCTGATAACAAACATGCTGCAGAATCGCTACAGAAGACGTGTTCGGGTAAGACCTGGTGCAACTGCGCATCTGTGTGTTGTTTTTGGTTCATTTATTTGCCCAGCTTTTGCGGTCTTCAGAATTTCCTGATTTGACGACTGGCATGTTGACAGCGAAAAGAGGACGGAGATATGGACCAGGCTTAATAGTCAAACGTAAACAGTGCTAGTGTTAACCAGGTCAAGGAAGGCACTAGTAAGGTTAGGTTGGTGTAGAGTTGATCTTTTAACAGAAGTTATGGAGAGGGAATTCTCCAAAGAGAAAAATAGCAGTAGACCTCATTCCTTGTCCATATGTATTAGATGCTGCGGCAACTATTAGTACCAGATGTAAAGTTATGTTTGCTACAGATCAACTATCCTCATTTTAATACCCAGGGTGCTATTTCCAGAGCTACAGGAAGGTTCTGCTTAAAATAATTATTCTATAGTCTTGTTGTCACCTATGTGCCCATGGCATGACGCACGGACATGTGTAATGCTATGCCCAAGCAAGGTGTTGTCTATCGATATTGCTTTAGATACTGCTTTGTAATGGAAGAACTTCTCTAACCTAATTTTTTGTTAAATTACTGATTGTCAACCCTCCCCTAATGAAATTGGCAGTGCTCTTAAGCGAATTGTAGTTTGGCTAGGGCCAATGCAGCTATACTAAATGCAAAACTACTTTATGCTTAAGGATTCTTTTTTCTGTAAAGCTTGCTTTATTACTATGCGCTTGCTCAACAAGAGAAATGTTACGCTTGCACATATGGAGAATTTTTATAAAAAAAGATGCACGTGATTGCGAGGGAGTGTGAATGCTCGTTTTTTTTGGGCGTTCCACGCTCGAAAAGCAAATCTTGCCGAAGATCTCTAAAAAAAGGTGCAATTAGTCCAAGTCCCATGGGCTCCCTACGGCATTCACTTACATCAATTTATGTGAATTCCTAGTTATTGTTTGATTTAGTTGTTTGATTTCGATTTGATTGCTTGCTTGCTTCTCAGGTTGCTGCTAACTGCACATCCGCGCAAGCCTACCTAGCTACCTAGCTACCTGCCTACCTAGCTACCTACCTAGCTACCTACCTACCTACTTACCTACCTACCTACCTACCTACCTACCTACCTACCTACCTACCTACCTACCTACCTACC
>QQSS02182039.1:0-14168 GCA_003687565.2 Craspedacusta sowerbii
ATGTATGTATGTATGTATGTATGTATGTATGTATGTATGTATGTATGTATGTATGTATGTATGCATGTATGTATGTACGAATGTATGTATGTACGTATGTATGTAAGCATGTATGTATGCATACACGCCTATAAAAATGCATACCAAATCAATGCTCAGCTCTTTCTCGAGAGACTTGACCAATTTCGTAGCATTAATTTCGACTGGAACTTGGAGCAAGTGGTACTTCACTAGCTCCTGAAACGTAAGGACTTACTTATCAAACAAACGCCAAACAAACGTCAAACAAACGCCAAACAAAAACAGTGCTTAAATTGTCGCTCTACATTTCAGTATACTTAATTAACGGGGTAGATACACTCAGCTTTTATCTAAATAGCAAAAAAGTGGAGCCAATAATAATTAAAAAAAAACACAACGCTAAATCACCCAGAGCAATACTCCACTACTCCTTCTTCGGAAGATCAGGAAGAACAATCACCAAGCGAGAAGAGTTGTGATCATGAAAGCAATACAGCCAGGTCACAGCAAAATCAAAGCACGTACGCCTTTTTTCCCCACCCACTGCTTCATAAAGGTGACCAGGTCTTGGAGGCCGATCTGTAGAAATAGAGGCATCTTCACTCCAGCAGCGTGTAGGTCTATACAAATAAATAAACACATAAAATAAATAAATCAATAAATAATAAATAAATACGTAGCAGCAGAAGACTACAGATCGATTACCGCTTGAAAAGCTACGTCTGAATGCCACCACGTTTAAGCTGCAATACATGCACATAGATCCTTTAAGACTACCGCCTCCAGACCCTATGAAAATATCGTCCGCCAAGTGCTTCTGTTCGGCGACGCTTTATTCAATACGGAAGAAACCCGATGCGATGACGCTTAATCCACACAAAACCTAACATATCCTCTTCACACTTACCTACTGTTACGTATGAAAATATATTCGCGGTCGACACTCAGTGTATCTACACCATCCGCTCATATTACGCTGCTCCACGTACGTGATAGTGAATAGAAGCGATAGCGAATTCAAAAAAAAAAGCCTGCCCAACAGTAATGCGCCATAAAAATTACATCAAGGCCACAATGGGTAACCCGAATAAATAAGAAGTAAGCGGATGGAAATCTCTTAAACTGGTGCACCTTTGACCTTCCTGAGAATCGCCTTTGCAGCATACCACATCGTCGTCTCATAGTTTGGAAAAAGAAACTTTAACGGCGTCTTTAATTCCTTTTCGAGCTGATAAATTCTATATTGAAGAGACAGCAGGGAACTTCTAAATATTTAGAAAATGCCTTTAAAGATGCCCGCAACTCCCACCACCCAACGTCATAACATCACCACACCAAAAGCATGAATTCCTTTTTTTTGCCCAAAATGTTTTTTAAAAAATTCTGCAACGTAAATGCGGAAATAGGCCGTGAATAACTGCCAAGGTTTGAAAGCACGTACTTGTTTTGCTTTTCCATAGAGAAGCAATGCAAGAAGTTACCACCAAAGACAAGCGAATCCTTCGGTGTGTACACCGCGTGAATCCAACCTAATTACGTAAGAAGCAAACACGTGATCATACGCAACCAGGACCTTACTTTTGTTTCGGACGAACTCCCCAAAGCATGATGTCTAGCAAATACTCTACTATTTAATGGTAAAGTTCTAACATCATCGACGACAACAAATTTTAAGAGAGTGAGATCAGGGTAGACAACGCTCATAAACATCACAAATAGAATTCAGTCTGCAGGCTAAGGAATGCTCCGCCTACCAGTGGGAATGAAAAGGGTATTGCCCGCGCTGACAGTCACTTTGTAACACTTTCTCACTTGGTCACCGAAAAACACTTGCCCTTGGTCAGACGACGACACCCAGTCCCTGTACTTTCGCAAGTTCTCTTCGGTTGGCTCCACAAAGTAAAACACTTTCTCTCCCTATAGCAGTAAGAAAAAAAATATCAGCACGCAACTCCAAATCCCACCAACGAACGAATCAAGAGCCTGCAACGGACGAACGCGCTAGCAGAAACACGTGAATTAGCTACTATAGGATGCAGGTGATGTGTAGAACCACGTGATTTTGCTACTATAGGATCATCACATCCACGTGATTCGTAGAATCAGCTACTAAATGCTACTATAAATAGCTCCTATATGATCATCACATCCACGCTATGTCTAGAATTACGTGAATCTGTGCGATAGGATCATCAAATACAAGCGCAGAACAACGTGATTTTTCTAATTTGGATCACCGCATGCAAGCAATGTGTAAAACCACGTGATTTTCAAATTAAATGAAGATACTTGGTTCCGCGCCAAAGGAGCGAATATATTACCGGAAAATAAAATCGAAACAAGATGCACATAAATGACTCGTCCCTGCAGCATATCGATACAAGGTTGCCCAGAGCACATTTGATATAGAATTTTCAACTTCATCAAATTTTTACAGGGGAATCAAGAACGAAGAAGCTAGGATTTATTACCGCACACTAGATCCAAAAATTTCATACGAAACTACAACTATAAGATCTTTATCTACACGTGAAGTCTAAAGGTTATTTTTTTAGCCATCGAGGTTCCACACATGATACTCACAATCAAACTACAATATAATTTTGCAATTTGCGTGGAGCTGCAATGCAATGCACTGATGCTGGGATTTCATAGAACAGCTACAGGTATAGGATGATCCTGGTATTGTGGACCGATGGTTGGTTCTGATTAGCCTCCGCTATGAGGATACTACTTCTCACATAAATGCAAACATTGAAAATATTATATTCCGTCCTCTGTGGCATTCACGACATGTACATTATGCATCATGGATAGGCGTACACACACACACACACACACACACACACACACACACACACAGACACACACACAGACACACACACAGACACACACACAGACACACACACACACACACACACACACACACACACACACATACACCTGTAAAGATATATTGACAGATCTTATTTGCATTTGCTGAGAAAATACAATACATTTTGAGTCTTGAGCCATGAGTACTTATATCAGAGCCTTCCCTTGCTATAAGCTCCATTCAAAGATCCACCGATCTCCACTTTCTCTTCTAAGCTCGCATCAGAGGAGGATAGGTTTACTCACATTCACAGATGCATCGCATTCAGAACATACAAAGTCGCCTACATTACAATGTTGCCTAAGCTACAGAGTCAAACCTGCGAAGTTTTATACCCAGCCAACAAACTTACCCAAAGGATATGATACCATACAGATGTCCCACCGAAGTCCACGTGAAAATCCGTGTAGCAATCACGCACTCCCATCAAACAGTACTTGGAAACTTTTGGCTGCACGTGGGGCCTACGATTAAGCACGTAAACGATTTCGCCGACCCTGACACCAACGAGCACTTTCAACAACATCGTAACAACAACCTACAGCCTTATTTGTCAGGTTGCAAACTCTAAAGAAGATCAACAGGAATCGAGAAACAAAACTACTGCATAGCCACGTTCTACTGGGTCTGTACGTCTCACCTGCGTGAAATCCACCAGCATAAAAACGAGGCTAACGAGGAGGGCAGCAAAAAAACCTTACGCTTAGCTCGGTTAGGGCGATGGAATCTGTCGCAGAGATTTTGTTAATTATTTTAGACTCGCCGAGCTGCCCTGCTGAAAATTTGATTGTTTTTTGAGAACGGAAAACGCAAATATTCAGCCTTTGGTTGAAGAAATCTCAGCAAAGCAAACGCCTGAGCAAGCATTGTCTGCTAAAATGCCGGAAAGTTTGCTATCATGCAGGAAGCGTGCTATGATGCGGGACGCATGCTATGACGCAGTAAGCATACTATGATGCAGGAAGCGTGGTATGATGCTGGAAGCGTACTATGATGCGGGAAGGCTCTCAACCTGTGAGGGCAGACTAGCAAGACTAAGGACGTTACCATTAGCACGTTTACATACTTCAATTGCCTTATTTGCCTTCCGTGAGCAAACATAAGTACGAAAAAAACTGGGCCATGCACTACTGTTTTTTGGTTTCCGTTTTTTTTTTTACCGCTTTAGACCTTCAAGCGCAAATCTCCGCCCAGGATAGGAAATTCGCATATTTTTAGTATTCTTGGGGGTGTCTAGTATTCATTTAGGAGTCTACTCTTTTGTCTCCGTTTCTTGTATAGTTAAATTTCTAGCCCAATGATTACTCGCGTCTTCATCCTTGGAAAACTCAGATAGAAACATACGACTAGGGCTGCCATGTTGAGTATATGTTGCACTTGTACATCCTGGCACACGGCAGTACCCTCCAAAACCACTAAGCGCCTCTTTTTCTTTCAATTAAAAATTTAGATAATTAAGTTCGTATTTTGGATTCTGTCTGCCAGGAATGCTATGCGGCAGCTGCTAAGGTTCAGACCCGAATCAACAACTGAATTCAAATGAAAACAATATTTACGCAGACTTCTAAATAAAATCTCGATCTGTAAAGCAAGAAGGACCTTACGAGTCATCAGGCGGGTGTTTTGGCCAGCAGTTTTCAACTAAGGAGATTTGTCGCACGAGACTTGGAGCGACGACCAAGTCTGCCAGCCTACAAAAATAGTTAGGAGAAAAACTAGCGAGCAAAACATCTTAAAAAATAATAATAATAAAAAATACGCAAAAAGGGCCGTAAGCCATCCATATCCAAGAACCCACGACATAAATCTATCAAACAAACTTCAAAAGGCACCAAGACAAAGAAACAGGGAAAAAGCCATGTAAATCAAACAAACGATGTAACAAACATTCAAAACAAGAGTTAAGTAATGAAGGCACTCCAGTATCTCGTTTTCATTTATTAATTTTAACGATTACGCGTAGCGATTAGCAACCATTAAAAAAGACACAATAACGACGCAATTAATCGTGCCTAGCAAAAATAAACATAGCAACAATAAAAAAAAAACAGAACCCCACAACACACACCCACACCCACACCCACAAACACAAGAACAGAAGAATTAAGCCAATTGCAACTCCTAACAGACGCATTGATTAAAATAAAAATAAGTAAAACCAATTCATGAATTACGCTGCCCAAAGACTAGCAATCAAGGATATTTACGAGGACCTCTTTGCATCAATAAGATGACCATACAACAGAATTTTGCATAATTCATCAGGTAACGAAAACCCTAGTAAACCTGTCAAAGCTTTAAGAACGGCGGTACGCTGAGTGGCAAAAGCGCTGCAATCGAGCAAAACGTGACTAAATGACGTCGTACGAAGTTACTCAATTCGTTCAAAAAGAGACTTGTCTAACTTAGTCTACCAGAAATCACAACTGCTAAGATTCAACCTAATGTTCTTTAAAGTCTATATCTAGCGCTTTTGGATGATACCAAAGCGAGCAATCATGTAGATACGCTAAGAAAAAAAAAAAAGATTTTCCAGGATAAGCTAACTCATGCATGATAGCTTCCTTCGGCCAGCGTTTACCATCCTAAGTCTTCCTAACGTTTTGCAGCAGACGTACCCATCCAGACACCAGATATATTGAAGGCATATTAAAAGTTGACTTGATTTATTTTTAGTCAGTAAGGAATTCTCAAATAAAGAGCGATAAAATCCGTTTCCGCAGTCACGGAATGGTCGTATCCAATATTACCCCTAGGCGTTCACCTTCTTCCACCTTCTGCACTTGGGAGCGATCAAACAGCAAGGTAGGATTACAATCACGTAGCTTCTTTGTCGAGAAAACTACTTCTAACACGTGCTTACTAACTTTATTTCATTACGTCTTTAGCCAATTAACAAAGCGTGCTTATTAGCTATCCATAATAGTTTATATATGCGTACATAGGGAGATGCTTTACTGGCCAAGAAAGTAGAAAAAAATATCGTAATGCAAAAACCTAGTACCAACAAATAGCAGCTAAAAGTAACATACTTGGTGTTGGAAAACTCCAGGCTGATTACGTTGAGGACTTTCCCACGAACTGGAGCGTTATAATATTCCGTCCATTCTCGCATTTTCATGCGAAGATCCTCCTACCCCCGGAAAACAATGAAGACAAACTGCGTTATGGATCAAACACATGCTGGCAGCCCAAAACGAAACAGCAGATGATATTCAAGTTATGCACTCAAGGACATGCATGTACGAACGACCGGGAGGATTTAAACAGGGGATCGCATGCCTAGCCAAAAAAAATCTTCAAGACTGGATTAGCGAGATAACCAACGAGAACATATAAATAAAAGATCAAAGATCACTAGCGGCGCGGTGCAACCTGTTTGTGTCACAATGATCGCCAGCTACTACATGCATTCGCCGGTAGCACATTGTCAAGGACATGGTTCTCACAAGATACAGTTACGCGAAGATTCAGGGATGTCACGCAACAGCTTCATGATGCATTGGGTCTGCCCCTGGTTGACGCAAGGTGGTTATGCAAGAGTGCGCTTAAAATGACAAATGTCTTCAAAAATAGACAGTGGAAATGATGTTCTTCTCACAGCAGGATCAAAAGCGGCAAAAGGTGAAACGTAGTGATTAAAACCAAAAGAAACACACCTGCCGAGCAACATCTATCACATGCAGCTCCAACATCGAACCTACACGAAGCAGAAAAGCCCATCTTACTTACGACTACGTCCCCAAGGATACTTTATAAACAACACTATCGCCATGACTTAGTTAAAACATTATATATCATGATAACAAAAGCAAAAACAAAATCAGGGCTAGGTGAAATAGCTGGCAACCAAGATAAGTAGTGACCATGGAAAAGTACAAAAAAAGAAAATCAATAGATCACTTATGGTACGTCTCAAACTAGCTGACAGCTATGAAGCGAAGAATGTAAAAAGGGTAAAAACGATGTCACGCTGTAGAAGAAACCATAAATTACTGACCAACATGTTGCTCGACATCGAACACGGTAAATGTCTGAGACGGCACAACCAGGTCAAGGCCGTTCTTGTCCAAAACCATGACCGGTCTGCAGAATCCATGCTGGTGCAAAAAGCTCAAGTTCAGTTCCGTTCCATCGTCAAACGTGGTCACAATATCCGAGGGACTAAACAGAAATGTTAAGATTTAATTCTATCTACTCCCGGCCCAATTAAACGGAACGCTACATTATGTAAGGAAGTATACTAGCCGTAGTAACCAGGTTCGCCAAAGTTTGAAAAGGAACTACCTTAACTGTGCTTAACATTATACGAAACACCGACGCTGCGACATTTTTCATCCAATTCGACACGAGACTACATATAATGTCTCTACCCTCAGCAATCAGATATACTTTATTCTTTCCATGCAAAATGACTTGATAGTTCCAATAATATTTCCAATGTAAACAAACTCACACCCTCTGTAACCCAAACTCTCTGTAAAGTATGCACTGACCAAAGAATAAAGAGTATCACATGAATGAAGGCAATACGTCAAAAGATTGCCGTTACCACAAATAGCCGTGCAACGGAAGCAAACCAAAGGACGTTGTGTATAAGTGCGTAATAAGCAGATAAGTAGATAACTTTTATGAGTTGATTTGCAGATATTTATGGACTAAGCTCAATCGGTGGAAAGGATATTACCGCTTAACGTCGTCAAATGATCATTATATCAATATTCTACATGTGGCTCTCATCCGTGGCACTGAGATATGCGGTCGTCAAAATTGCCGATACTGCCTAATAGGCCATATGAGCGAACAAAGTGACTCCATGCAATTCACCTTGCCAGCTCTCGCGTATTAAGCTTGGGCCATGGATAGTGTATTGCATGTTCGTGTCTATGCAACATGACATGCCGGTCATAAAAAAAACAAATAAAGAAACTTATTCCAAGAAAAATTAATTTGAAATAAATTTAAAATCTAAATAAATAAATAAACATATAACACTTAATAATCCAATTAGTTCTAATAAGCCCTATACAAAGTAAACAATATATACACTATACACTATACACCTATACACAATAAACAAGTAACACTAATAAACACTTAAATGATAAGAAACAGCCGGTAAAAAATGCTAACCTCGAGAATGCTCTTGCCTTCAACTGACGAATGAACATAACAGTACCAGCAGATATTGGCTAAAAATAAGTAAACACTAGGAAATAGCTCCACCATCCACCGTGCTTGTGTGCGGAAAGGCTATGTGATATCCCGTTTTCCCGGCTCCGTCACCATCAATTCCAATCTATTTTGACCACGCCCTCAGTATTAGTACCGATATACCACCCACTACCTACGAGCAAGACCAAAAAGCCAGGCCAAATCTTAAACGCTACTAAACTTTACGGGTAGATTTTACGGACTTGACAAGATTGCGAGTGGCTCCTGCTAAACGTACGTCAACACAACAATAAGGCCACCCCTGGCTTCGCGTTTCAACATTAGGTGCACGATCCAGATATTATTAAGATGACTTCTTTACTTCTGACTTAACTTTATCCTCCTTCGAACGACCCACCCTGCCCACTACAATGAATGTAGTTCATTAGCTCTTAACGAAAGCATAAAAGAAACCCACCTTTATGACAACCCTATAAATAGGGAAAACCAGTTGTCGTTGTTGTACTTCACAACAACGACAACTGCGATATAATGAATAAGCCTTGCCGAATTAACAAGCAATTTTGTTTTCCCAGCTGTTCAGGCAGGATCAACTTAAGAACAATCTGAGCTCAGTTGGCATAGTGATGCTCAATGAAAACATAAATTAATGAACACAATGGATGAGTACCTTTAATCCATCATTGATGTCCTTATAGTTATGACGGCTTACATTCCTCCGAGTCTTCACTAAAGTAACAGTCAAAAGGTAACCCAACCATGAGAACACTAAATAAAATATCCAAGCCCTTAACAAAGTTGCGCATTACAACACCGACAGGTTGTGGCAAGAAATCAAAGCGAGAAATTAAGGAAACAGCGTTGCCAGCACATTCAAAATATAATGGCCTATAACAGCTCTCAAAGTTAGGAATAACAGGGACTGGTTGCGCCATTCATTGTAAATAGAAACACAATCACCATTTCTTACCATTTACTGGCCGAATGACACCATCTTGGCAAGTGACGTCAACAAATGAGTCTGAGTGGAAGCAGTCAAACCATAACAGCTAATTGCCACAATAAATTAGACACGCTCACAAACCGTTTAGATATTAAATCTGAATATACCTGCATCTGCAGAACACAGTAGACCATTGACAATGCCGGATGCCAACATATTAGGTGAGAATATATGAAGCACAAACTCCCGCTCATAGAAATATTGTGTGTGCAAATTAATACTTCACCATTTCATAGTTCCTTAAAAAGAGCCCGAATTCGAAGAAAAAAAAATTTGGTGCTGCCAAATCTCCTAACGCATGCATTAGTGTAAATCAAATATGACACAGACACTGCTTTCTGTTAATGCTAAAAAAAAGCAACAAGGTTTTGATTTTTAAGGCACTTAATAAAGGCATTTAACAAGAGCGAAAAAGAACAATAATTTGCGCAATGAACACGTTTACGTGGACGTTAAGAAAACTGAAACAGACAAGGAAGAATTTTATATCATAAGGACTTAACAACTGTTTCTATTAAGCAACAAGGATCTGCATTAGAAGCAGATAGATGTTTTAAATAGACCTTATACCTCTCTCAGGAAGACAGGATGCATCAAAAGAGACCACACAATTATTAATATCTGGTCAAAATGCAACATGTCAATGCATGCATGTTCTGAAGTGTTGATAAAAATTCTTCTCTAACCAATGTACTATTTCTCTCTAAAAGTGTCAACACTTATACAAGATGCCAAATGGAAACAGATTTTTGATGAGAAAAAGCGTTAGGAGTTTATGAGTTACCCAGCAACCAATTCATTATATGGAAATATCAGGACTTCGAAGACCATACTATAATATAGAAAAATTGCTTATATCTTTCTTGCAATTCAATTAACCAGTAATACTCAAAGGGATAACAAACAAATAAGTACCTCATCAATAGACAATAACATACACCCTCTCAATAAGCACAATTACTGTTATGTATAATCACAACTGGCATCTCCTACCCATTAAAAAAAGGGTTTTGTACCTAGCTGCTTGTTAAAGCAAAGCCATTCATTAATATGTGCAATGGGCCACAGAAGGAATATAAGGAACAGTAGTGGTACTTACAAACAAGAGGTCCATGAATTTCAGCACATTTTGGGCAGTGGTAGATGTCAATATCTTGAGAATGATGCTCCTCAATGCCAATACAACTAAAGAATATTTAAAAGGATGTGCACATAGGAGCAAACCTTTACAGATAACAAAGACCTACCACAGCACTAAAAATGTGGGAACAACAATGAGAACTATTCATGTCACAATAACAACAAGATTTTGATAATATAACAATAATATCCTCTTGTACCTTCCATGAAACCATTCATTGCATTTGTCACATTCAATCATAAACTGCCCATCGATGTATGGCTGCTTGCATATACAATATGGTTTTGTGTCGGTACTTCCATCTCCCTTCATTTCAATGAACCGACTGTAAACTAATAATTCGCAAATGAAACATTGACGTATTCAAACTAGAAGACGCATAACTTATTTTAGCATATTAAAGCTCAGGTAATACCTCATCATATTCCAACAACTTTTTCACACCTTTAGAGCAATCAATGCACAAGAAAACAATTAGAATGGAGAATGCTTTGCGCACTGTCCTAGTAGCATTAAGTCCAGAATGTAGCCCATGCTTCATCTCAATAATTACAAGTACCTTCAAGCACATTTTTATATAGAGCACACACCAATCATTCTAAAGTTGACATTGTTATGGACCTACAGATCAGGTAGTCTTTTCTTATTGTGTTTCTTATTGTGTGTTTTTCTTATCATTTCGAAATGACAGCTAATCATCTACAGTAAAACAGCCCAAGTTTTCGTCTGAATTGCAACAAAGGTCCAGTAATTGCATTGGGGTCCCATAGCAGCTCACTTGTCACATCAAAACAGATGTAACAATTTTGCCTGAAGGGCCACAATGATATATTACTACAGCAGTTATTTCATGCAAAATCAAGTGAACTACCACTCCTGTTATGTCGTTTGCCTATACTGCATGAGTGATAATCTTTTTGGCATAATCTGACAAAATATCACTGCACAGTTTACATCAAGGGAACTTTATAGAAAATCACCAATTAGTGAATTATAAATAATGAGTATAATGAATCAAGGCAAAGAATAAAGCTAATAATTTTTGTGACATTTTGGTACTTTCTTGGACCACCTTCAGACTAAAGGAACAATAAAAAAAAACAAAAACAAAACAAAACAAAACAAAACAATAAGAGCACACGAGTCACATCTTTTAAGTCGAGCTAAAACAGCTTTAACTTAATCAAGTCTGACTGTACATTGCTGATTACATGGGTAATCTTATTACAGATTATATGAATGTATACGATTCCGATTATAATGATCTTACTCCATGGTCGCATAATGCTGCCTACCTTAGGTATGTATCAACCTCTAGAGATGACGATTAAGATCCTAAAGTTTGTAAACCGGAGTCTTAAACAGCGAGAAAGTGCTTCCTACAAAGCTAGGACCGTATAAAAAAATCAGACAAATGGTACTTCGTTAAAATTTAAGAATGTTAAGGAGCTTTGAAAATGATGAAATACGTTGTTTGTAGACTCATCTGATAAGAGCTATAGTATAAAACAAGGCAACCCATTCTTAAACAGCTTTTGCATACCACTTCACGTACAAAAATCCATTTTTCAAAACTAAAATAAAACCTAATTTCCAATTTTTCCAGGTAAATGTCTATAAAGGCGCCCCATAGCGTACATTCAGTTGCATTTAGTGTTGTATTCAACCTTGTATTTGCTGCACAAAAGAATGGCATTATGGCACGGTTTCTCATCGTGCGGGTGTCAACGCGCATCATGTCTATTCAGATGTACTGGACACAATTGTCCTTTTGCTGTGAATTAGTTCCCTTCCTTGTTCTCGGTAGTAGAAATATGTAAATTTAGTAAATAGCAAATTTAATAGTGGCACTTAGGTGAAGATTTATACGACCAAGTAGAGAGCGACAACTTTAAATGGACAATGATTAGCTTTCACTTCTTGATTAAGGACAATTCCTGCAGTAGAGATCTTGTAGACTACAAGCTATTCGGAGAGTTTCGCATAAGAGCGGGTGTGCTTCAAGACGACGTTTTGGCCCCTGTCATCTTCATTTCAGTGATAGGCCACGTGATTCGCTATTCGGTCGATGACTTTGGTTTAGTCACCCACCTTCACCGATCCAGACGACAGATAGAAAAGAAACTGAATGCCTTCTAAAAATGACATAATTCTACTTGAGAACAACTGCGAGAAAGCACAAGCACATTTCGTGGAAGCGAAAGCAATCGAGTGAGCTTGGTAGGCCTGCAAATTACCATTGACAAAACTGGCCGGGCCTGGGGTGCACTTTGGAAAATGAAAGAATGGAAAATGAATGACCACGAATCACCCATCATCAATACATCACGGGTTCATAAGCCATCATGTGTGCTTCACCGAACCAGATATCGCAAAGCAGCGCAAGACCGGGACACTTGGCGTAATGAGTTTTCTTAAGCCTTATTTGTTATCTTAAACGTTCATTGCTTTCTTAAAACTTAGTTGTTTTGTTCTTTTCTTGAACCTTAATTTTTCTCTTTCACCTTAATTGTCTTCTAAATCCTTTATGGTGTTCTTCGGTCGTTCTTAAAACCTTAATGTTTTTTTACATCTTAGTAGTTTTGTTAATCTTGAACTTATTTTCTTAAACCTGAACAGTTTTCTTAAACCCTAACAGTCCCTGTCTGCAAACGCATTGAAGGAGGACTGTTCAATTCCTGGACATGCGTGCGGACAGCTATGCTATGTCTTCGCGGATGCTATGGAAGTTGCGGGAAGGACGATTGTAACATCGTTTGTAACGATTGTGCCCGGACATACGTAGGTAACTTACCTTTTTTTGTAAGGGAATTGTCCTTTGTTGGTAATGTGCCAGATTTTTCTGGACGAGTGAAGTATGCAAACCGAGCAAGGTGTAAAATGTTCACCCTGAAAGCATAGATGATATTCATCAAGCTCTGCCAGTTGAGCCGGTCTCTGCTTCAAAGTCATCGTTTTGAGAATACATATGGAAAATTTGTGCAGGTTGATGAGTAATAATCCATAGTATAAGCACGTTAAGGTACAGGATTCCCATCGAAATCACGATGAAGCTAATTTTACTCCCAAATGTGTTTGCTTCATGCTCTCCTTCGCCGCAAACGTTTTTACCTCCAAGTTGTTTAGGCTTTGAGCTATGATAGTAAAGGCCACAGCAGTACTCGAAATATTACCGTAAGCGTATGGTTATTGGGCTGGGCTCTCAATTCCGCACTAACCTTCATAAACATGTGTAAATCAGGCCACAATGTGATGACGTTCACGGACATTTCAGTGGAAGTAAACTGCTCCGCGCACATACTAGAGCTTACCATTGGGATATGTATGGCGTCATGCGTAAAGCTAAGTATAAATTGGGCACGTGAGTGTCTCATCACGTCTAGCCGATTGAAGACAGGTTAGCGACGCGAGCTTTTTGATAAATATTTACTGCCAAGACGGAGTACATTTACGCTGCGCGCACAGTCAAAGAGTACGCCAATTAGCTCACCGCCCTTTAACAATCATGAGGAACCTAGTCTACGTTTTTTATTCGTAATTTTTGTCTAGGCATGGAAATGAAATTACGAGGAACTACTCCAAAGGCAGAGCGACTTCCAGTGAACATCAGTGCTCCCTTTTTTCGATGTTAGTTTCTTTCTGTACTAGGAAAACGGCGCAGAGGTTATTTTGTTGACTGTTGTATATTGTGTTTTGTTGGTCTCATTTTTGATGCGTTTAAATTCTGCCAGGGAATTTTTCTTCGTTTTGCTAGATTTTCTTTACTTTAGCGGAATTCCGTGACATTGTGCAAAGGATTTCCATGCATCTCATTATTATCAAAACATACATACAAACTCACATGCATGCATACATACACACATACATACACACATGCAAACACACATACATACATACATACATACATACATACATACATACATACATACATACATACATACATACATACATAC
>QQSS02182061.1:0-14165 GCA_003687565.2 Craspedacusta sowerbii
TATTATTATTATTATTAATTATTATTATTATTATTATTATTATTATTATTATTATTATTATTATTATTATTATTATTTTCTTTTGCTCGTAGCAATGGAGGACGCAGAAAAGCAGCCGAATGATGCAGGCCTGAATGGGGACTCGGTAAACAGATCGCTTAGCCACGCCATCAGTCGGAACCGGTCGTACTTCCGAGCTGTCGATCGTCGACAAGTACGTACTTCCGACAGTGACGGCGAAGACGCTAGAGACCAAACCCCTTCGCTCCCGCCTGCTTACGATCAGCGAGTTGATCAGGAGTCATCGCTGTCCCCGCGACACGTTGTTACCGTTTCGGCGAAGATACCCACCTTGCAGAAATCGCGCCCGATATTCATTAGTCCGCACGAAAACGGTATGCTGACTGCCGACTTATCTCGCGCCGACGCTGTGGAATCGCTCGTTCCTGTAAAGAAAGCCGGATTACCTTCGTACGAGGAGGCGTTGAAACGTCGTGATACGAGCAGTTCGACGTCGTCGCGATCAAGCAAAGCCGACGCAATGACGCCGACTGGAAGTGCCAAAGGCGAAATGCGTTTCCGACTTTTACCGGACAAGTTATTTGCCGTTCCTCCCGAGGAGAAGCTAAAGCAGGAGCAGAGCATTGCGAAAAGCACTGCCGGCAGATTAACCCTCCGACAAAGCCTGTCGTTAGACGAGACGGGTAGTGGTAGTGGCAACAGCGAGAAGAGATCGGGCTGTCTCTCCCCTGACGGCGAGCGGTGCATGTCGGTAGCATCCCAGTCGTCGTTGGATTCGGTCATGCAAGGGCCGTCGTCTATGCCGTTCAGTCGTGACGCGTTCGGCAGGTCGTCGATATCGGAGAAGAAAGGCCGCGGCCAGCTTGATGCTACCAAGAGCAACTTCTACAACAAGATGAAGAAGTACAAGAGCATGGAAGAGTTGCGAGGTAGGCGTCTTGATGGTGGGATAATGCAATCCAGCTTTTAATTATATCGGAATTTGCGCCAGAGTGTCTAGTTATCCGTATGTTGCGAAATCCTTGCGAGCGCGTTCAAAATATTCTTTTTGAGTGATGATAACATAACTGAAGTTTTGTTATACTTCCATTCAGCGCCGACGACTAGGCGCTTGTACACTAGGCGCGCTTTGTCAGCACCTAGAGGAGATTAAGCAAGCCTTGACTTGCTTGGTATTGATTGTTTCGTGACGCGATGTTTCCCTTCATTCTGGGACGTCATTGTTTTTAATTTTTTTTTTTTTTTTTTTTTGCAGCCCTTCACCAGAAGGAGGATCGTGAGAGGGATGTTCTAGGTACCGATTGCATACACACTCGCTCTTATTTAGCGCATCGTTCGCTTGTTGTTGCGCCTGTAGTCTATCGCCGCTGACCTTGGCGAATTTTGAGTTATTTCGCGTGTTTTCGACCCTGTCTGAGAAAGTTCCTCCTTTTGGTCTTATATGACTGTTCATGTGTGTGTGTGTGTGTGTGTGTGTGTGTGTGTGTGTGTGTGTGTGTGTGTGTGTGTGTGTGTGTGTGTGTGTGTGTGCGCGCGTCTGTGTGTGTATCTGTGTGTGTGTGTGTGTGTGTGTGTGTGCGTCTGTGTCTGTTTTTCTGTTTGTTTCTGGGTATAAGTGTATGTGCTTGTTGGTCTCATCTATTCATGTGTGTGCTAGTATGTATGGATGTGTGTAGCTTGTGGTTGTGTCCTTGTCTGTGCCTGGGTCTGTGTCTGTTTCTGTGTTTTATGTGTTGGCTTCCTGCGTTGCGCTAGTTGGTCGGCTGTAATCTTGTGCAGTTGCGGTGCAACTGCGAGCTAGCCGTGTGGGCTGCAAATTAGTAATTTTTTTCTCGCTCTTGCCGTCAGCTTCGCATGTGTATCCTCTTTCAATCTTTTCTTTAGACGATAATAATCAGACGCCGCTTCCGCGAACTGAGTCGGTTGACACATTAATTAGCAAAAGTATGTATCTCCATGACGCTTAAACTTAATTTTAACCACGCGACGTCATACATAGCTTGCGCCTGTTGGACTTGCTCGATCGTCGGGGCTTTGCACCTCTGTTAAACAGCACTATGATCAGTTTTCGATTTTGATGGAGATTGTGAGTTCAAGCCTGCATGGGTTTCGTTACTCACATGCTAGAACCCGAGACCCTGTTATGATTTTGATTTTGGTTGTCAAAGACTGGAAACTATTCTTATTACAGTCACCAGTGAACATTCGGTTCGCGACCTGGTAAACTCGCTACTGTTGCGGTTTTTTTTTCCCGCAAAATTAGTTCGAATCCTGCTCGAATGACATTCCAAACTGAACATAATTATTCGCCGTTGAGCAAATTTACGTTACGACGAGGTGGAAATTTTCTGCTAGAATTAAATGCGTTTTTTAATTATTTTTTTTTACGCTCGTTAATTTTTTAAAGCAGTGTATTTGTTAAATGTTAGTGTGGACCACGGGGGATTTTAATTTGTGTCGTTTCTGTGTTAGTGGACATCGAAGAAAGCCGTGACTCGGCCATCTTCAACCGTGGCACTCTCTACAGCTCGAGCACACCGTGGTTCTCCCCGACCGAGGAGCGAAAAAAATTGAGGTACGTCACGACCCGAAGTATTATTATGTACCCTATATAAAATCAGTATATACCCTATATTCTATTACTATAAACTCTAAGTATCTGGCAGATGTATCAAACATTCCTTAGCTCGCAGTTCCCGAAGCATCGAGCGCAATATCGCTGTGCAGGCTATGTTATTGGCAAGGCGAACTTTCTTGCTCTTTAAGATCAGAAGTTTGCATGTGTTAGCTGCCCTGTAGTTGTGGATGACGCTAAGTTAAGTGGAGATTAGTAGCTTGCTGAACATTAGGTTCCGTAAATGCACGTCTAACGCTTGGCGAAGGGGCTTGGTCGTTGAATTAAGAAAAGAGCCAAGTCAGTAATGTGTTGGTGGGCTTTTGTGGAAACGATACGTCTTCATCACTTTGTACATTGGGATGTGCCATGGAATCTAGGTTGGCTGGCTTGTTATAGTGGCGATGTTGATTATAAGCAGGTATTAACATCGAAGGAGAGCTTACTAGCAGCGATTGCTAGTAATATATGTATATAAAATCTTTTGACGGAAGAACGTAGACAATCGTACGGAAGCAATTCGTACGGCGTGCTCTTGAATCACAGCAGGCTTGTCTCGAGACGTTTTTCATGTGAGCCATTGCTCTTTCCTGCTTGTAGATTTATGCTTAAAATTGAACCCAGAGACAAATCCAGGAACACAGCTGAGATTGGCTCTGGGAGCAAATCTCGTCAGCAGCAAACTAGTGCCAAAGAGGCGGCCAAAAGCGATGGAAAGAAGGTCAAACCACCTCCAGTGCCTGCCAAATTGAGGCGGAAATCTTCAAAACCTAGGCCGAGGCCCTTCTCTTCAATTTTGGAGGAGGCTAGGTAGTGCCTTAAAGTTGTATATTTTAATATTAACATCTAACATTTAACCTTTTCTAACATTTTAATGGCCAGACACTAGCTTTTGTTGTACTTAGTCCTGCATTTTAAGTGTTTCTCACATGTCGTGACAACCATAGCCTTGCCGATAATTGGAGTTCTTCTTAAAGGCTGATGTTTCCCGACCCGATCTGTGTGAAAACGTTAGCTAGTGTCTGACCACTGTTTAACCGATTTACTTTGAGAGGAGGGGCCCTTTAATACACCTGATCCTAATCTACACGTGGCTGGTTGTAGCAGTGTATTGGGGACTTGAAAAGATAAACCTCATTCTAATATAACGCTTTTGGAGTTCTGCGTTTAGATTGACGAACTTAACTTCATTAATCCTCTCTATTCGTTAAGCCTATTTAGCGTTGGGATAATATCGTCGATAAAGCGTTGTGGACTTGTATCGTATTTTTTGGGTGTTCTCGTCTGTACATGCGATTCAATGTCTCTGTAGAGGTCGCAACATTGCGTTGAACGATAGTTTCCGCACGGCGTTGGAGCAACTTGACGACCAGGAGTCTGCAGGTGGGTTGGTTGTTGGAATTTTCGAGTGCTCCTATGATTTGCTGATCTAAGTATTCAGGAATCGTGTTCTTCATTGTGTTTATTCGCTCGATTGTTTTATCTATGCACTTCTTTTATCGATCTGTTGTGGAGGCTGTAAGTTCGTTACAGTCAAAGTTTTTCGGGGGAATCAGGCGGTTTGGATTTCCGAGGCTGAATCTGGCAGACGCTATGCTTTTTATTTGATTTAGCCGCAACGCGTTGTATGTTTGGCTTGTAGGATCTTCCGCATCCAACGTTGCTGAAAGTCCTGGTACCGAGAAGAAGAGAAAAGGATTCTTGAAAGGAATCAGTGACCTGCTTAAGTGAGTGGTTTTTGGTGCGTTTGTCTTGTAAATGAGTTTTCCTGCTGTTTAAGCGCGTTTTAGTGCTGAAAGCAGGGTTAGGACCGATTCTGTAGCTCCATTGTATGTTCAGATCGCGTGCTCTTTTATTGTTAGCTGCTACTGTGCTATTTGTTTTAAGGCGCGGTCGCAAGCCTAAGCAGCACGAAGTTGGCTTGAGAGACCGATCAGCCGAACCGAGACTCATGTCGCCCCCAACGCAAGACGAAGTTCTCCTCCGTCGCGAGCCTGGCTCCGGGCAAGTGTCGCGACACCGGCCTCTGAGTTTGAGCGACGAGACGCTGTCGACCAAGGGAACCACCCCGATCAAAGCTCGCTCCGATCAAGAGCTCAAGTACAACAAGATCGATCAGGTTCAGAAGGAGCTCGTTCAGGCGCGCCTTGCGGAGATGCAGCGCGAACGCAAGGAGCAGAAGCGGAAACAGAAGCATGCCGTGCCTGACAAGGAGAGCGATTCTCACGCGTCCAACGAGCCGCAAGCTTCTGTCTACCTCACTTGGGACGCGCATTCTCCGGCGCACGTCCGCGAGAAGACTCGCGAGATGTTCTATGGGAGCAAGGACGGTCCTCGCAGCTCGGTCCGGCTGCAACGCCAGAGCTCGTTGCCGCCTCGTGCTAAAAAGAACTCCGTCGAGGACGCCAAACAGACGCTACCTCGAGCCCCGTCGGGACCCCTGCCTGCTGCGAGGAAACAGCAACTGCAAGTTGAGCGGCTTCGCTCCGACACCGATCCTTCTAGGTACGCTGAGCCTAGCGTAGACTCGGCTAAGGATCCGCAATCGACGCCGCAACGTAGCTTAGAACCTGTCGTTTCTAGAAGCGAAATGAGCAAACCTCAAACTCATGCTGCCGGTTCTTCTCACGACTCGGCCGTGACTATTGGCAAGCCGAGCAATGGCGTCACTACGACGAAGATCGGGCAAATCACTAGACATAGACCGAGCATATCTGTTTCGCACAAGGCGGAGATTTAGTGACTCGTAGCTGCTTAGCTTTCTAGTTCTCGCTACTTTCGTGTGCTTAGGTATTCGTTCCGCAACTTCTGTGGTTGATATTAGTTCCTCGTGCGTGCCATGTTTTTCGTCACTGGTCTGATCGGCTATTGAATTTCTAGCCCCGGGAACTTAGTCCCTGGTTGCTCCATACATATCGGCGAAACATAGTGATGTTCCATGCAATCGGTGGCATGTTTTGCGTCCTTTGATTCATCGTATGCAGTTACCATCACCACTGTTTCCGGTGGATGTGTCACTGTTTTGTTTCACGGCGTTTATCTGTGCTTGGGCGTTGTCGTAAGTAAATGATTGATGAATTTAGTGTGATCTAAAAACGAAATCAGCTGCGGATTGTCATTGTTGTTAATGTTACTTCTGCGGCATTTTGAGATGCGAAGGAGGAAAATTTTATGAATGTTAGATTTAATTTTTGGCCGTAATTGGCTTCCTTTCCTTCCTTCCATTGCTCTCCCCGTTACGAGTTGGTTACAAGATTTCCTTTATTTGTTCTCTTCATTGGTTCTTATGCTTTTTATGCTTTGCGTTCGTTTAACGTCGCAGTTGTCAGAACTGCACACAAGCCTATAATGTAAAAAAAAAGCGTCAGAAATGCCTCACATTGTTTGCGGAGAGATTTAGCGCCTTTTTTTTTTATGTGCTTTGTATCGGGTTTTGAATACTGTATACAAACCATCTGCAAGCTTTATTCTCCATTGCGCAAGTAACTAGTACCCCATTTGATAAATCCCATAAGAAGTTTCTGGTCCTCGTAAGAAATCAGAGAGCAGCTTAATGCCCGAGGCTCTGAGGGTATGAAAAAGAAATAGTGTGTATATTAATATATTGGAGTTATTTGTAACTTCAGTACTGTTGATTCGCTTCTGTTTATATAGATTTTGATATGGCGTGTACATGAGCTGTTCCCGAAGTTGGATTTCATATGTTTCCCATTGTACATGTCATTTATTAATAGAAAATTTGGTGCAGTGCGTTTTGACGATTTGATGGTTCCAGGTTCGCGTAAACGTCTTAAGATGTAAAGCGAATGGAAAAATATTCTATACTGGGTTTTCTTTGTTTGAGGCTTTACTTGGCGTGTGTTGATGAAAGTGCGACGATTTAAATATTCTCAAATACGAGTTGCTTCCAAATTGTCCAGGCCAAACCATGTACCAAATCGTGCACTTGGCCAGGGGCAACACTTTACGAAATGCGCTGGCAATCTCTTTCGGGGAATCCAAGCAAACTTTGCTCTTCTAAAGGTCCATGCCGTTCATCTCTGCTGAGCTCAAGGAAGCTATGTGTGTTACGAAGAGTATGTAGACTTACAAGGTACACGTCATCGGGTTCTCGAAATTCGGTGCGAAATCAGTGCAGGCTCTCACTCTTACAAGGTTCACGTCATCGGGTTCTCGAAATTCGGTGCGAAATCTGTGCAGGCTCTCACTCTTACAAGGTACACGTCATCGGGTTCTCGAAATTCGGTGCGAAATCTGTGCAGGCTCTCACTCCTACGTGAGCAGCGTTGCTAAGCAACCGTCAACTCATGGACAAAGACGGGACAAAACCAGCCCGCGTTGTGCAATTTGAACTACGGCCCTTCTATACATGAACGGCTACCATTAGCGGGTAGAAGTAAGCGGGACACCACAAGTATTCCAGCATTAGTTAATTTAACAATTGCTTTCTTTTCTTATTGTATACCACGTCTACAAAGCTGAAGTAAAACATTTACTCCGGGCGTGCCCACACAAGACGTGCAATTATGCGGGATCAACCTGGCTAAAGTTACAGCAAATGCAATAAGCAGCCTCCTCGTATGCGTAAGCTAGGATCGTCGTCCACCATTTAGCTCGATCTTAAGCCAACAAGTTGCAAAATTTGTGCTAAAACGAAACGATCGCTTCTCCAGTCCACCCATTCTCTAAGCGCATCTTTCACGCAACATCGATGAAGAAGACATTCATTCGCTAAGGAAATTCTATCATTCGTCTTCTCGAAGATACTTGAAAATTGAGGAGAAGTCCAGGTTGCTGTAGCCGCGATTGCACATTATTCTGTAAGTCTGATGAGCAAGGGAGCCCATTGGCGTTGCCGACTTTGTAGCAGTAGCAGCGTTCTGTGCCAACCCAAGGTCCTGGCAAACAAGAGACAAGTTGTAGCTCACGAAACTCATCCTAGCATAATATAAAAGATAGCAAACAAAGCAAAAATAACTCACACGATTTAAAAGAAACGTTAGGATCTAATAATGGCAATTAAATTATAATAATAAAAGAAACGGTAGGATCTAATAATGGCAATTATATAATAATAATAATCTTTTTTTAGCAAAAACAAGCGCATATAGAGCAATTCTTTTATTCTTAGACGTTTCGGCTAAAACAGTAGCCATCATCAGTAATACATTTCTAAATCTAAACGAAAATAAAAAGAAGTAGAGGAATCGGAAACTATACACAAACTACAAGTACACAAAAACTTTGGCCTTTAGAGAGCCTTTTTAAACTACAAATTTAATTTTGTTTTACATAGTATCAGATAGTACTGCTAGTGTTCCGCATAGAGTGCTCTCTGAGCAAGTAAGCCATTTCGAAGATAACAATTAAGAAGTTTAGGTACTAGCCACGGTCGATTGCGACAGACAAAGATGTAGCAAGTAGTTTACAATGCAATATTCATGAGTTTCATAGTCAATCGGGGAGGACTTCTCTACTGAGCTAGTCTCTTCCGTCCACTCTTTATTGTACTTTGCATCTTTTGATATTGTCCCAACGGCACAAATCCAAAAGTTGAGAAACGAAATATTCCCTTCCGTCTTAGGTAGCAGGTGGTCATACTTATCCTGTTTCCTCTGGACATCTTCCGTACATTCGGCTCAAAGCTCACGGGCAGGTTCATCATGAAAAACACGATCTTCTCGCACAGCTATCAGTTCAGGACGAAGCTCGCCTCCAGATATGACGGAAGGTGATGTAGCCAAATCTGCGAACACCGTTAGGTTCTTAATAGTAAGACTCGATAAAAGTTTATAAACACAGTGACACCAGGTACATCTGCCATCGTTCATGCTGCTGGGCAAGCACCAACTAGAGAACCCGAGTGTTTGCGGGTTTGGACAGCAGCAGCATAGCATTGTGGTGCCTGACTCCCATCGGAGTTGGGTAAGGAGTTGTTCAGGTATCGGGCGGCAGAGCTGAATATGCTTCGAGGCATGCCTGCAATAACGCTAGACCCGCAGCTGGCACTGCCGGGAAGAACCGAGAACCCAATCAATTCAATTACTAGAGAATGAGATGACAGTTCTTCCACTATCCTGCTCTCCATTACTGGGCCTAATGTTTTAAAATTATTTATCAACTTGAATACTTTTGCCATTAGTCGTTGACTGATAGATGAGGACTGTTTGTTTCTTATTTTTCTTTTTTTAGGGTTTCAGGCAGCTTATATGCGACGACTGCAAAACTCTTACCGAAAGCCAAGTAATTTTGAAGACGATCCTAAAAATGAATTTTACACTGGATTTTTCCCGCGTAACATAGCGGGTGGCAATCCTCAAGTGATTTCGGGACAGGCTGCTAAAACTGTGACGATTTCATGCAACTACGCACTTGAGCGCTTGTGTTCTCCTGCACCAGTGCATTCGTGGTCTCCAGAGGTTTCGAGTTTTTAATGGGACTCCAAGCAGTTTCTTGGCCAGTTAAGACTCCAACCAAAGGTTTCTGATGAGTTCCCTGGAAGGATTTTTTCCAGTACAACCAGTGATGGGAGTAATGGCGCTACTAAATTGGGTACTAGCTAGAAATGTGGAAGCTGGCTAAGTAGGTGAAGGCTTGCTGCAAAGGTCAAGGCTTGCTACAAAATATGGGGCTAGCGTGTCTCCACGGTTTGGGTGCATCTAACGGTGTGTGTTTATTAATTAAATTGTTTGGGGACAGGCGCTACAAACCGTGATGATCTCGTGTCCGAACGCACTTGAGCGCTTAACATTCGTGTGCAGCAGTGCTTTCAAGACCTCCAGAGGTTCGAAGTCTTAGTGGGACTCCAAGCAGTTTATTGGCCAATTACGACTCCGACGAAAGGTTTCTGACGAGTTCCCTGGCCGGTACGAAACGTACGTAAGGCTAGCCATCTGAATAATAGTAATACTAACTTGGCCGGCCATTTTATAATAATAATGATAACAATAATAATAATAATAATAATAATAATAATAACAATAATAATAATAATAATAATAATAATAATAATAATTAATAATAATAATAATAATAATAATAATAATAATAATAACAATAATAATAACATTAAAAAAAAAAATAATAATAATAATAATAATAATAATAATAATAATAATGATGATGATAATAATAACAATATTAATAATAATGATAATAACAATAATGATAATAATTTTTTTTTAACATCACTATATATTTTTCACAAACTAGGGTCGTTAGCTAAACTATAGATATGCAAGACAGTTCGCTTCAAGAAGGTCCATCCTGCAACAGCTTTTCTGAGATTATCATATAAACTTCAAGATCTCGGGGTCAGTCCAGGACTTGTTTCTTCTACAGTAAATGTAAAAGCTGGTCCGGATGGCAACTTACGAGATTTTGTTCATGACTCGATCAACGTTGTAGCCAAGATCTTTCAGCAACTGCTTGAATCTGTTGTCCTGCCGCGTGAAGAAACCCAGGGTAGAGACTTCTACTGGAATTACTTGGAAGTCCGCACAGGGTATTAGAAGTTGGAACCGCAGGTTCTTATATCTACTAGTTTTATAGGATCTAGCTTTCTTCGTATTGGTTTTAAACGGGACCATTAACTCTACTACCGTAATTTTGTCTTGCATTTCTACTATGAGATCCGGCGAGAATATCGCTGATGGATGTGGCAAACCGGAACCAGGCAGGTCAGCATACAGCTTAATGTTTTCGCTCTTTAACTGGCAAAGGTGATGGACGACAGTGTTGAGTACGGAGTTAACGTCGCCACAGGAAACGCTCTAACGCATACTTGCAAAATGAAAAAACGTGGAGATGCGTCTGAAGATCTCCACATAGCTCGCATTTTCCATCAGATTGACCCCAGCGCTTAAAGTTCGATGCATTTGCAAGACTGAATATAAGAGCTTTGCGACAAAAGCAAGCTACATTGGAAGCCGAGAGACCACAAGCTGCCATTTTTGGAGCGACTCTTTAGTGGAGACCTTTTTGACGTGCGAGATGATTGCATTTCGCTCTTTGAGTCTGCCAAACGCTTCCGTTTTCTCTTGCCTGATTTTTTCCCTGAAAATTTTTTTTGTCTCTGCCTTGACCAAGGATTCATTGACGATGGTGCTGGTAACCCTGTCCACAATTTGATCTGCTTTAGAATCTGTACTTGATGTCAGAGAGTAAATTATGTTTTGTTCAACATTATTTGCCCCCTTCAAAATCCGCCGAACTGAGAGTTGGCATTCGCAATACAAGTCAGAGACGCAGATGAAGTTAAGGCCTAACTTGCTGACGGGGAAAGACAGACGAGTAATGTTTCCGCTTATTGGAATTTGCAGCCATTCTCAATTGCTCTTAGCAACTAAGTTTTCGATGTTTTGCTTTACCCAGGTGCTTGTTAAGTGGCAAATGGAAACACGCCAACGTAACCTGGAACACACATAATGATGCCCAATCTTCATTTTTTGGAGAGGCTTGATAGGCCTTAGATCTATTTTGGCCAGGTACTGCGCAACATCAGAGACTAGCTCAGCTTTCACTGCGTCACAGTTCATGGTGAAGTTGAATTGCTTTCCAAGATACGTAAAACTTTCGCCGTCGGCAATTGCTGGCACTCTTTTATTCGTAATTTTAATATTGGCTGATATTGTATAGTGCGCGATCCACACTTGTTGATACCAAAGGTTTGGCATTTGCCAACACGTATACTCCAGTCGGCCAAGGTCGACCACTTTGAAAATACGTTGCAGAGCAATTGCTTGTCTTCTTCATTGGCGGTGGTGATGATAATAATAATATTAATTTAAAAAAATAATAATAATAATAATAACAATATTAATATAAATAATAATAGTAATAATAATAATAATAATAATAATAATAATAACAATAATAATAATACGACATGCAACACAAAAATAACAATACGGCGCACAAAACTCCTAAGATTCGCAACCAAGTCGAGCGTTTCGAAATGGACGACATCTGCGCCTACCTGACACTGTCTGAAGCATCCCGACCAAGAGGTCTCCTTACAGACAGATACTCTCACACTGCTAAGAAGCCCTTCAAGAGACATCAGCGCTCACAGGCGTACAGGCAGTGTCGCGAACTCGAGCTAACCCACAGCGGCTCCAACACTTCCCGAACGATAAGCGACAAAGCACCCGATCAGCAGAGGCACAATACAATTCTATACCACGGCACAAACAGCAAGCTAGGATTACCTTGGCCATTAGCCTCGTGCCGAAACCACCCTGGTAGCTGTTGCTTGAAGGTACACCATCGATCACACCTGGAACTGGGTTGTACATCTCGCTCGACCAGCAACGCCCCGTACTGATGTTAAGAATTTTGGCCAGCATCTTCTTGTCCAACCCAAGCCTGCAAAGAGACTTAACATCAGAAACTTAAACCCTGACCACTTCAGTGGACAACAATGAAAAACTGTTTGAAGGCAAATATTCTTGCGTGGCAAAGTGTCACAGAGTCTCGCAATGTGGCACAGAGATTCTAGGGTGTACCGAGCAAAATTCACGGTGTCGTAAGTAGAAACGTTCAGAAGAGCCCACATGACAATTGACGCGCGAAAAGTTACGAGAAAAAAAAAACGATAATCCATCGAGATCATCAACAAAAACTTCTAACCTCATTCCTAAGTTCATCGTTTCGGCCGTACCGATCATAGATATCGCTAGTAGCATGTTATTGCAAATCTTTGCAGCCTAGGAGAAGGAAGTATACAAATCGAAAAACGTTGAAGAGTGAAAGCCTGTAAGGAGTTACGTGACCCTTAATAGATTACTCGTCGAAAGCCAGATGAATTCAAACTGCATTTGAGCGTTGAAGAGCGAAAGCCTGTGAGGAGTTACGTGACCATTAGTTTTGCTGGCAACTTGAAACGTAATCCACAGTTCTTTCTTTCACATACATCTTGGTACCATCAACGAGATGCTTTCTAGGGCTCTCAGGGATTCAAGGGAGAACAACCATAGCAAAAGACAGTAGAGATGCGTTCTCATAGCCAACAATAATTCAAAACAAATCTTCGATGAACTCCATGGAAACGAACCGACAAGAGGCTCCTGCGACCGAAACGTTATCCAAGCGTTCTGACCTGCCCTGTTCCGACTCCGCCACAGAGAATCACGTTCTTCGCCATGTGCTTCAGCAGCTGCTCCGCTGCTGGGAAGCGATCGGCAGGCCCACCCACCATGAAGGTTAGATTACCGTCTCTTGCTGCTAGTACACCTGCAACGAACGTGCCCCATGTACACCAACAGATTTAAAGGCATACAAGCAATATATATATATATATATATATATATATATATATATATATATATATATATATATATTATATATATCAAAATCAAAAAAATAAATGGAAACCTTAAAGCCATCTCAGGAAAGCTTGAAGCGAAACAAACAACCAGAAAAAAATAATGCATAAGAAACAAACAACAGTTTGCAACCCATACTTGCACCGAACGATGAAAACTACATTAAGCTATATCTTGGGCTTTTATTTCATTCAACGAAGGTACGTGTACCGGGGAATTTTTAAAAGCTTATCACTCCTAGCGCCCTAAGGGCTTGCTTCGCCCACCTCATTTCCGGATAAAGCCGGACCAACCGTACCTCCAGAGACCGGGGCATCCATGTAAGCAGCTTGCTTAGCAGAGGCCAGTTCTGCGATGTCTTTCGACACGGCAGGATCGATGGTGCTGCTATCAATCAATATTGCGCCGGGTTTGACGCCACTGCAAGAAAATCATAACTATCGTAAATCTGCTTAAAAAAAGATTTCTATGAAACACAGGCCTTGCGCAAAGCCAAGATGCTGCTGCGTTCACCATCCCGTCTCTGCGTCAACCCGACCCTATAGCCTACAGGCACATACCACCAACTAACCCCAAGTTGATTAAAATAAAAAACGATTGAACGCACCAGCCTACAGGAAGGGGTAGATCAAATAAATCCGGATAAAAGCAACAAGCTCTACTAACAAGGTTCCTTCGCAAATACCGTTGGGGACTAATGCGCTCAAAAAACCATACGCGGCTTAATAGAGCCGATCCTTGAAACCAAATATTTGCCAGTCGTAAGCTAGGAACAACCTACCGCAATATGCCGAGCTCCCCTGCGTATACTTCCCGAACTTCCGGGCTGCACCATTATGGAAAGAAAAATACGTAGCCTTATTATCACCACAACAACAAGGCTTCAGAAAAAAAAACAGCTATTCGTGAATTCTCATGCAACCTTGCCTGGATAATTATCAGCTCCTGTCAAACTCCATACAAAGAAGTACTCACATTTACAAATCGTTTTCAGACACCCACGTGAAAAAACAGACGCACAGACATAAAACGCATGTAGCGCTTCGTTCACCTTTCTTCAAGTCATGCACACAAAACGTTTTTACAAAAAACACAGCAAAGCAACTTTTGTAGACAATCCTACTGCTACACAACATAAACACAGACAAGCAGATCTTTGTTATCCTTCAACATCCCTCATATATATATATATATATATATATATA
>QQSS02182072.1:0-14165 GCA_003687565.2 Craspedacusta sowerbii
TATGTATGTATGTATGTATGTATGTATGTATGTATGTATGTATGTATGTATGTATGTATGTATGTATGTATGCGTGTATGACTGCATGTATGTATATGTATGTATGTATGTATGTATGTATGTATGTATGTATATATATACATATCTATTCGTTCCTTTTATCCGTTGTCAAGAGTTGAAATCTTATACAATACGTCGTTTGTTCATAGCGTTGTTGAATGCACCACATTCAGATTGAGGGGCCCTGTATTTTTTGCGTATATTATGTAAGAACTGTTTTAAAAAATGTGGTTTTTGTAGTATGCACATTGAGGCAGGTGGCTTTATAGAGTACGGAAGTTTGTTACATTCTGATAGTATTAATAATATGCAGTGTTCAGAAATTATGCATAATATATTTTGAACAAATTCAACTTTGTCTAACTGCACATTCAGAATTCTATTCTGCTTTTCTTTGCTATGCCTACGTGAAGCAATTTTTGATCATCTAGATACCCAACACTAACTCCTACCAATAACCACGTACCCATTCTGACACCTTTTGTAACCGCATTTCCTTTCTCCGTGTCTGCGTTTTAGTTAGTCTGTCTGCGTTCATAACATGAGACCGTACTTGCAGTGATTTGAGCTTTGGTGTTTGAATGACACAATGCCTTGAGTCTTCCTATTACGAAGCGTCCTGACTGAGTGAGATTTCCGATTTCGAAACGATTTCGCCTGTTCCGAGACTTACACTAGTTTTAATCACAAAGGTCTCACGCGCCTTTTTCTGGCCATGCATAGTAAGCGTGATTGAAATCCTGCAAGCAGCTTCTGTATTGCGAGTCTCCAACTCCTGTTCAGAAGAACGTAGATAGCAGGGTTTAGAGCAGAGTTGAAGTACTGGAGAAGTTTACTGTACTTTACCCCCTGATGGCTGATTTCGCAGTCATTGCAGATGTAGAAGCGTAGATTCACTGCCATAAATGGCGTCCACAAGCACAAGAGGGATCCCATCACGACTGCAAGTGTAAAAGATGCTTTCAACTCCGTTCGTAATTTTCTCATTTGCTTTTTAAGGCGAAGTGTTTTACGACGGAAGCCATTGTGCATTCGCGCGTTTTTCGGCAAATCTCTATTTTTCGCCAAGTCGCTACAGTTCCATGCTGTTGGTGTAACTATAGCGAGAGTTTCGTCACTAATGGTTGGCTGACGAATCTGCAGTGGGTCCAAATTCAAGGGCGCGTTTCTGTCTTCGTGTCTACTTGCTATAAAATTCTGATGTATCGAAGTTTGACCCAAAGTGGTTTCGCCTTTGTCTTTAGTATAATTATTTGCTCCTTCATAAGAGTCTCTCAAAACCTCTGAACAGGACCCATTGGTAACGCCCTTGTGTCTAATCGCATTGCCTTGGTTGATAATCGCAATGCTGCCTGTCCTTGCTTGTATGAAGTGCCTGCGCGGCACTTGCGGTACTGCGACAAATGCTTGGCTTGCATTCGTTGCCGCGTATGGCAGTATCCTGTTATTGCTTTGTCTCACTTGAAGGGAAAGAATTCGCCTAGAATGATGCCTTGCTATCAGCCCTATTCTCGTATAACAGGCTATCATCAGAAACATAGGAGATACGTACGCAAACATCACCATAAAGATCCTGTAATCTCTGACACTCATGAATAATTGCAGTATGGCTACTGCAAATCCATACGCCCAAACGATAAGACATATCACCACTGCTAGGTGAACGGTCGCTACCTTTTCATATGTGTAAGGACAGACAATGGCGAAGTAACGATCACAGGCTATTGCTGCGAGTGATGCTATGGACGCAGTACTTGACAGAATATCTAGAACAGCAAAAATCATTTTCTCTTTTCCATCGAAAACCAAGCTGCAGACGTACAAAGCGAAGCTCATTGGCAACGGTGCCACGCAGATGGCGATGTCAGCGCATGACAGGCAAGCAAAGTAGACATTTGCGGATGTGCGGAAAGCAGGTGATCGACCAATCACAATCAGTACCAACAAATTCGCTATCAGAGCTGCGAGTATCAAAGAGAGAATTAGTACTGCATCGACGATGTTATACCAAGCGCTGAAACAAGTCGACCTGGTACTAGCGAAAGTGAAGTTCATTGTTCGTCGGTCTCTCTCTGGGATCAGCTTGCAGGATCCATGCCTAAGACAATGAGATAACGATCCCTGGTACACTTAACATGCTAAAAGATCTGTTCCTTCAAATGGTTCGTTACTATCTTCGGTTAGCTAAAAAAATACCCCAGCTTTCTTGCTAGAAAATGTTCTTAATTAGGAAAGCATCCAATAAAGTAACTAGTTTTACCAAACAAGTGCATCGTGCGTTGAAAAACATCATACTCTCACCTTGCCAAGCCTGCGTTTGTGTCTAACTGAATTGCTTCTGATTTCGGCAGAAGCCGATTTTGAAACATTGCAAATTTTCTGGGGTTCCATAACCATTGCCAAGGTGATTTAATTAGATGGCTCTGCATTATCCATCGGGCTTGCATGTGCTAAGATTAATCGGACATCGGCATGCATGGGCTTTTTTTCGAAGTAAGAAGATCTAGTTTCCTGCAGTCAGTTTGATTGTCGGAAAAATCGAGACGTGAGAAGACTCGTGTCTCTTTTAAAATATGTGATTAAAATTTCAGATGCCTCTTTTGCGAGGTAATACTTTCTTCTTCGTTGGAAGCGTAGCGTGTATTAGAACACCTAGTACAGAAAGAACAGCCATCTTTTCCCAGAACATATCTGCCAAATACCCTGATAACTATAGAAGAGTGTGCTGTATACTAAGTGTGACAGTTGAAACTGACGCGAGAGTTGGTCGAAACGTCTAGACCTAAGCAAACTATATTCCTACCGTAAAATTTAATTCGTAACAGAGCTGCGCGTTGCTGGTTTGTAGTAATTCATTTTGAAGGAAATTCTCCAAATCCGATTGTTGAACCATCCGGGAATTTCGACAGGGAATTTCGGCCTAGTGCTGGACTAAAGGAATGTGAACGAGGATGCAAGACCAAATCTTACCTTCGTGCATGGGTCGCTCAATGGCGCAGACTCACAAATGTGTCGCCAACATGTTGATTTCTCAGTGATTCTATTTCGACAGCTATTGTGAAAACTTATATATGGGGAAATCCGTGCCCAGTCTCATTAGTGCTTTTCATGTTTAAAGTACGGCACGCGTTTGCAAGACCTTGCATAAAAACCGAATCCCCCTTTTCACATTGTAAGTCAGCAGGCGAGGGAGGTCTGCTGAAAAAATGGAGCGTCTGTTCGTTTGTTGTTCGTTATGAAGATTTGTTCACTGGGGGAAGGTCTCCTTTACAAGCTATAATGAAAACCAAAAAAAATAAAAAGGCGGACATGTAATATTCATAATCTTCGAAGATATAAGCATAAAAACCGGATAAAAACCATCTAATATTTATGAAGTTACAAGGAATAAGAAAAAAATTGCACCAGCAGACGATTCTTAAGAACGTGTTCGAGGAAGCAATGAGGTTTCTTCAGGTGAGGTCATGCCAAGAGCAATCAAAAGAAATTCCTCCAAGACTTGCCGCAAATGGATCTTTAATAGCCTGCCAATTATTCGAAATTGCGTTTCGGTAACTTTTCCAAATATTGTTATAAATATTAATCCCTAATAACTCTAACGTTTAGACAGGGGTAGCCAGAAACTGAGAGAATTTAATTCTGCTATACTTTAAGCAGTGTCCTACTCACGAAGGAGATACAAGATCCGAAATAAAGAATTTCACAAAGGAAAACAATATAAGATTTCAAATCACAGATATATTACGCTTGGCAAGACAGGCGCAAATGCATAGCGCCCGACTGCAAGAGAAGCGTGGGATCCGTACCTAAACAAGGCAAACGCATCATGCTCAGCTCAAACTGAACGTAACGTGCTGGAATGCAAAGAACCAAAATCGTATACACTGAATAAGGATTCAGTAGATATCTGCTAAGCAAGCACGGCCAAAAAAGCCTGAAACTCTGCAAGTAACACTCCCATGAATGGCTTGGTTAGCTACTGCTACATGCTACGCTGATTGCGTCGTCGCAACGGCCTTTGCTGCAGCTGCTAATTGGAATCACCTGGCAGACTACTGAGATTATCAGAAAGTATTAGATAATTTCCTTCAAACATGAGAAGTGCTTATATATTTACGGCGTCTGTGTAGAAACCGACAGAGCGAATAGCGCCTAACGCTAACTACGGCCAAGCAAGACTCATCACATTCGATTCAAGTTTTCTATTGCGGCACAGCAGAAAGATAATGGTGCATACTGCCATTGTAAACATACGTGTATATCTGTCTAACTTTAAGCTAAGAAACGAGTCGATCAGTATAAAACATAGCTGACGACACAAATACGCACTACCGCCATTTAGGAACACCAAAGCCAAAAATTAACGGCGAAATTCTATCTAGGCGCGAGGTTTCCATCAAAGGATCGTTGATTGACAAAGATTAGAAATATGTCAGACGTCGCGTAAACAGAAGTTTGCGGATGACCTCGGGAGCACCTCTAATGAAAGTCAGTCTGAGGCAGTTGCGTATAATTCGCAAGGTAAGCGTTAATGAAGATTCCACAATGTAAGTATAAGTATAGTTCTCTCGCACTGTACAGCACCGCATCGCAGAGACGACTGGGACAACAACATCATATCGTGGAACTGCAGGATTCGCGGCAACTTTAGCCCAGTGATCTACTAGTTACTATTCATATACAGTAGAAGCAGCGCACATGGTTGGTTGGTGAAGAATCAGGAGTTTCCCCGGATGCGCAGTCTATTGATCGTCGGTACAGCAAATGAGGCCAGTCGCCAGATGTTGGATTAGCCTCTCAAGGTGCTAAAGAGTTCTTAACGTGTTCTCCAAGGGAGACCTGGACGACTGCTTAGTCGATGCTCCAAGCAGCGCATATATATTACGAAGACTAACACTTTACATTTAAAGTTTACAAAGAAGAAAAATGGCAGGCCGGGATCATAACAGAATAAAATGCATCTTATTAAATTCAAGTTTAGTTTCGAGTAGCAATTTATAATTATGATCACACATAGCAGAACCCAGTTACAAAACGCAGTTTTATTAGAGCACATAACAAAACGCAGTTACAAAATTCTTCAGGTATCCATAATCAACCCGTCCCAGAACTCAAAGTGGTTGTTGCAAATAATCAGAACAAGCCTTGCCAACGCCGAAAACATTTCTCGCGTTTAAATTAGAGATCAAAAAACAAAACAACAACATTAAACCGGCAACACGTTATACCAAGAACGAATAGAAGTGTTTCCAAGTATAGACTGCATTCCCAAGTAGAAGTCGCAATACCGGGCTTGTCAAATTACGATTGCCCACACATCTCGCAGTTTTCGAAAATCAAACACGTCACACATATGGCTGACATGCAATAAAGGTGAAGTAAAATTTCAGTAGATAACTTATGCAGTAACCTTAAACGGGTAGGTATCAAACATGATCGGTTACGTTAGAACTATGAATTGTCAAGGCCATGTGGCGGAATAAACGCACAAAGCAATAAAAAACAAACAACTCTAACTATCTGACAAACCGAACGGAAGACTAATAGCCTAAACGTAACATGCCTGGGATAAAAATTTTAACGTGAGCCATTTAGCTCGATGTGTTCGATTTTTCCCAACATTATTTATCAAATTAAACTTCAGCCTTACGAGCAAAATCAACTGCAGAAGATCAGACAAGGACCTGGAACGGTTCCTGCTGTGACGACGTGTTCAGACCTCCACAAGAAAAAAGATTGAGCTAAAACGAACTAACGGCAATCCCCAGTTGGTCGGTCGCGATGAGCAATCCACTAATCAACGAGAAATTTATGTTGAAATTTTATCCAGGGCAAGGCATGCGCAACAAGCATGCAAGCGTGCTTGAGCATGTATCATAGTTTAGATTGCGCTTACTGGGTATTTTGGCTGAAGATACCCGAAAGTAGAAGTATTATAAAACGTTTGACAACAGAAATAAGTGGATAAAACAATGATGGCGGCAAGCTGCGCAGAGAGAAAATCTCTGAGCTGCGTTTGAAGAACGACGGAGTAGGGAGGAGTTTGATTTGTGCAGGACGTGCCCTAGGAAGAGGCCAAAGTGAACAATTAACATAATCTGGAATGTTCACCGCAGAAGAAACATTTTTGAAAAGAAAACAGAGTTTCTTCGTTTGAGGCGTGCAGTTTTAAATACTTTGCAGTTGGTTCTATAATCTAGGACGCAGCGCTTTTCAAACAAACCGAACACAATGTAACTCAAGCAATAAGGCAAAAGTTAGGCCTCCGTGTTTGATGTGATCGCAATCGGACCAATCCATGCTTGGACCATCTGTAGCATGGAAGAAGTGGCAAAAGCAAACGAATAGTAGAATGGGACTTTTGAAGAAGAACAATTGACGCGCATCAAATGCTACTATGCACTAGGGATGAACGGTTTCGCACGACGATAATAGGTTGCAATACAAATAGGAAACCAAGCACAGTTAGTACGGAAAGGAATGTAAGCGCAAAAATAGACGATCTGCTGGACTGGATGTCACTTTTGAAACTGAATCGTTTGCAACGCGAGCAAAGAAAGTGAAAAAAATGACGAGCTTTAGGCTACGCATTTGCAGTCTGCAACAAACGCGGACACGAGCGTCGTCGACTCAGATACAAGAGGCGGTTTGACATTTTCATGAAACAGGCATATACGATTTTCAGGCTTCCATGCAACATTACTCGCATAACTATGCGTTATATAATGGAAGGCCTCGGCAAAAATATATTGATGATCCTAATGCATACATGCCTCACGTTAATTTTGGAATCCATTGTTCCGCAACTGCCTTTGTGGTCTCAAAAAAACTCTTGCTATCCGACAGGCCCATGATTCGAGCCGTATATTGATTCCATTTCATTTACACTACCAGAAGAATCTTGAAGAAACTAACAATACTTTTTCCAACTGATTTCGATCTCTATGTCTGTGTCAAAGATGATAGCGCTTACAATAGGCTTTTTGCAAAGTTCCGAGTCAAGCCAGAAACTGACTGCAAATTCAGAGTAGACAAAGCACGATTTTTTCAGGATGAAAAGGCCGGTCAATATGTCATCGCCAATAGCTTCACTGGTTGGATAGCCGATAATAGCAGCGGTATCACATAGACAGGTTTGAAGATAATATTTAAGTATTGGCTAAGTATCTATAGTATTGGCTAATATGTCCGTTTAATACCAACCAGTCAAGCAAGCGCCCGAACAAGCATTATTGGATGCGGAACATCTAGAAGCTCAGTCGTTTTTCATAATAATCTTTGAAGATCTGATCGGCCGTCCTGTTGACATATTGGAAGATATCTCACGATATAAGAAAGCATTATCTTATGCCAGTACCGAGGTCAACTTTAACGTCAGCGATTGTCTCTGCATGCTGCCCTGCAACATGAATCTGAAGATTGTCAAAGTCACCAATCAGAATGACAGTATTGTTATTAGTCACCATGGCTTTACTCTCGGACTCAACAAAAATCTTAATACCTACGTTCAATATAAAACCACGAAAAACGTCAGTTTCATACAGTGTTTGCCTCGCATGAAGATGATAAAAGCGCATTGTTCTGGTCTTTGACGGCAGCTTTCATCCTTTTCTATTATTTGAGGTTAAGGAAATATAACATAAGCCATCAGAAGAAGAAACGAATAGTCAAAAAAATGTCGTGATAATCCTCACTTTACTTTGTTCACTCGGTATGCACCCGTTGAGATGGTGGAGGAGGAAGGAGGAGAAGTAGGAAATGAAATATAAGCACCCTTGAATAGTTATAGAGGATTATGTTCACATTTACGATGACTGCAAAATGATTTTTTTCCGAACATGCCTTGGCAAATTCGAATTCATACGGAACCGAAGTGAGACGCCATGTCCAACATTATTGTTTATAAAAGTTTTTCACAAGGACAGCTTACGCATACCTATACTGCATTATCTTTGACATCGCTTCGTTACTTGACGATTTTAAGCAACATGAAACGCTTTTAAATGAAGTCTTTTGCAACTCTCATCGACACATTTCCTTAAGTGTCCATTATAAATTGTTCAAACTTCTTCAGCATCAAGGTTCCGACCGTTCCCCACAACAGTTTAAACTTCCAAAGGGAATGAAACCTATAGCGGAACATGATGAATTATTATTGGAGGTTTGGGATACATTAAATTGGCCGTGGATTTCAACTCAATGACGCATTTACAATCCCCTTCCTTGATGTTGGATGTCTGTTTATAACGTGTTGGTATTATACCAGAAAGCGTTAAACGGAGTGTATGTTACGCTCTCGCAAATATGCATTGTAAACCTTTAATTTTGCAGACTTGATCAGCTATCGCCTTCTTGTTCAAAGGGTGGGTAGTTCAAATCTTATGCAAGTATTTTTTCTGTGTGAGTCTGTCTTCCAGAGAGCATGCGCCAGAAAGAATAGCCCCTGACGTAGGCTAAAATTGACGATGTCGCGATACTGCTGCAGAACAGCCATTTTCCTCTCCCCTTTTTTTCACGCAAAAATTTTCGAGCGGCGCGCTCCCCGCGCGTTGCGGCCCCCATATTAAAGGACAGGATAATACATTCTTGAAGCAAATTCGACTTTCCCGCCAAAGCTGAAGGCTCCTTGCGGAATGCTTGCGCACGGTCTCCTAAATTGTGCATGTACGGCGAGCTACTAAAGTGGTGACTTTATATGCTTCAAACACCTACTACAATTGGCTCTTAAAACATGTTCCTTGCCCTATAATTTGTATGTAATTAAGTGGTGATCACTTATTGGTTTTTGTTCGAGCATAGCAGAAGACGCCGTGATTTGCCTTCTTGTCTCGGCATCCTGAGTTTAATAGATTTGAGGACTTCTTTCGTCATTGTGGATGACTGTATCCTATGTTAAAGGTTTCAATGTTCTCACATCCGAAATAATTTTTCATCTGAATACTTATTATCTGCATATCGATCAATTCAACAGGCAATCGGTATCCTGCCAGGCTCTTGCCAAGATTTATCATGGCAGATTTAACATTTAACATGACAGATTCTGGGAAATCTTGTTTTATATTTCCTGAAATTGTTGTGAAAAAATATCGATTGGTGGATGGTGACTGCATTGCAAAGCATCAGTATGCAGTTGTAATATCTAAATTTTTTGTCTAAGCGTGAATATTTTGGGAAGCATTTTTTAATATTTCTTGGTGCTGTTATGGTTTGATTTGTTGTTGAAATATATATACTGATATTGATATTGATGTTGATTATCTTATTTCTAAATACTCTTAACAGTAAAGCACGACTTTCAAAGCATGTTTAATTGATGGAGATTGCTACATTAATATATTGCAAATTAAGTAGTATCAACTAGATACAAAAGAAATCCAATAAACTTAATGCATGTCAGTTAGTCAATAATATTCTTTTAATTAATATTCCATCTAGGTTTTACACCATGACCAAAGCCTCCTAATATTATGATTAGCACTAAGAATTGATTAGTGATTTAGTGTTTTAAATTTGCTGGCTTAGTAATGACATGTATAAAGTACCCTTGATGAAAGGATCCAAGTTGATAAGCCCTACATTAGAAAGAAAAGTGTGTGATATGTCCTGTGTTATTTTTTGTTCTAAATTGTTTGATAACGATAGCTAAGTGCAGTACTGAAAGCTGCTACAGGAACTGCACTTTCACTGTGAAGACAGACGTGTGCACCATGTCTCAGTTAGAGCAAGTCATAAAGGATCTAGGTTAGTTACATTGCTCTTATTTTCTGCAGCGTGTCATTTGTAGAGAATGCACTTTTTGAGATGTGTCATTCACTCTTTATGTAGTTTATGACACACCATGCTAGCACTCTAATATAGAATTGATATGGATTAACATTTAAGTTTTATTTCTATAACTGCATCATGATCCCATGATTAGGTTGTGGTAATTGTCGAGGTTGGTAGTGTACCTTAGTTTTGCACTAACTATACTATTATGCTCATCTAGTGTAGCTTCTTATATCAATGCAAGCCACTATTCAAGCATTTTTTAATCCAAAATGGATTTTGATGTGCACTAGAAGAACATCAAGTTTCATGAAAATCTTTGATGGTCTCTGATGAAATTATGACAGTAAATGCTTGCAGGCCTTTAATGATATAATCCTGCTATGTGATTGCACATGTCCAAATTGTTTTTTTGGATCAAAATGATCAAGATTTCTCATCAGAAAATTTTTTCTGTGTTAAATTTGTCGAAGGAGCTGCATCAGTGGTGCTTTTGGTATAATATGTTCTCATATTTTATATTCCTAGAATTTGAAAATGAGCATTTGATCCAGCAAATTAAAGATGAATACCATCAAGCAGATGGTACTGTGAACAGCTTTTTGAGCTCTTATTGCATGCCAGAGAATCAAGGCTGTTTTTATAATGAAAGATTTCTATTCTGGTATTGTCTAGTTATAATAGAAGGCCAGTATACAGTATGCAGAGTTTTTTTCTGTGCTCATGTTGCAGCTTTTTGTATGTTTTATCAATGAAAGCTAGCTGTCCTTGCCCATCAGATGAGCTGTGGCTGTTGGATGCCTTTGATTTGCTTTAGTTATGCAGAAGTTCATGCAAGAAAAGAACGCTGAAAACATTAAAATGGAGAATTCTATTGCCTCTATGGATAAGGAAGCAAAGGCTCTTCACGATCAATTTACCCAAAACAAAGATGTCATGGAAAGGTGTTATCTAAGTTCTAGCATTAACATTGTTAAGTATATTTGGTTTTGGTGAAGTATTTGTAGGCCTTCTGGTCTGCTTGTGTCAGTAAGCTTCAATGCCTTCTTATATCAATTTTTCAATTTTTTCAGCTACATTGCTTCATGCATTCTGCCAAACATGCAGGCTGCTAGTTGCTTCAACGCTTACAGTCGACGTATCTAGAAATTGCTGCTGTTGATCTATTAACTTATGAAAATAACTCTATTGACTATTCACTTCTTACTAATGACCAGGCGGTACAAAAAATGGTGAAAAATTTATGTACCAAGTCCATTGTGACTTAATAGTTATCTTGACTTAGACAGATTTGCTCTTTTATTTATTTTTGTCAAAAAGATAATTGTTGATTTACCAGCAACTCTACATGTCTTTTGTTATCTATATGTTAATGTTGTTTTTTTTGGTGAGATTTCAGGTAAGTAACTCACTCAGCAGTCCATCCTTTTTTTCAATATCGCTTGCTTTTTGTATATCTGGATTACAAGATTCCTTGGATTTGTAAGTTAACTTTTTTTGCATTGTTGCATGGGTGATTTGGGCTGTGTCCTAGATCTATGGTATTGTCTTTTTATCTTCGTTTACACTTGCCTTCGGGATTTAAATTTAGTTTAAAAAGTGCAACTGCATTAATGCATGCACACTTGGAAAGTTTGAGAAGAAGCCATGCCGCAAAAATGGCTGAGGTAGAGAGAAGACGGTATGGTCTGTTGTAACTTACTGTTATTTAGCACGCTGTTTGTAGCCCTTGCTACACCATATTTGTGTTATGACGGTTATTGCAATGATGGATAAGGAGAGGTAAGATAGCAAACTTATAAACCATTACCAGACAAGTCTTCCTCCAAACTCAATTCTGGCAGCTAGCGAGAGTACATCCATATTTAGTTCGAATAAAAACTAGGTATAAGATTACACATGCGCAGCCTCCCCTGACCAAAATATGGCAGAAGTTTTTTGCTTCGGAAAGCATAGCATTTCAATCTGGGAGGTTTATTTCTTGCTCTCCGTAAGCAACTAGATAGATGTCGTCCTTCTTTGAGCTGTCGGGTTTTCTTCAACGTTCGTGAGGAGAGATTTGAATCACTATGAGCACGGAATTGCGTTCGCTATTTTCTTTGGTTAGGAGAAGATGTCCATGGCTACGTCTGAGAATGGCTCCATTCTCCGTTCGCCCTATGTAGTAGCTTAGTTTCAGAGACGTTGCCGGTGCTTTGCGTTTGACGGACCATCATGGACTTTCAAGAAATCGCCTACTTGCACTGGCGGGAGTTCTTTTACTGCTGGATTCCTGGTGCTGGACATGGCGGGAACAAGTGTTTTCCAGTGGCACTCGAAGTGTGGTGTCTAGAGAGGCAGATAGCGTTTACTTGGTCGTTGCTCTTAAGCAATGCCAGATTGGGTGTCGTTATTATCCCTTTTTCAGAGTGAGAGCTGCTAGTTTTTTGATGTGCATTAGTGTAGAAATCGCTGGTGCTCTCGCGAGGCCAAGCCCGGGCCATTGTCGGAGATGATGTTGCGCGGTATCCCATATTGCGAGAAGATAGCTTAGGTACGTTGAATAAGTTTGTAACTGTGCAAGCTAGGCAATCGACTAACATCAAAGAATTTGTAATGGTCTATACTATGATTAGATAATCCTTGTTGTAAAGGTAGAATGTGTTTGACCGTCTTATATCCAAGCTACATGAGGGATGTCGCGAGGGATGGACTTTCGTGTGATTGTTTATTGTGGTACCGTTGGGAAGCGACACAGGCGGCCTACAGCTGAGGCAGCCCGACATTACTCGGGCTGGCAGACCATAGTCAAAAAAGTTTCAGCGTTGGGCTAGTCGTGGCAAGAAACTTGAACGTTTCAATTTGAGGTTTATAGAATGACCACGTTGCGTCATTTTTCAAGAGCGTGCGGGGCGACGAGTTCTCTTTTGAGAGACTTCATTCAAATTTTCCTAAAATTCAAGCTCTATGTTCCTCGCGGAGATGGCGTTCCCAAGAAGTAAAGGCTCGGACATGTTAAAATGGTTTTTTTGGGGGGCTGATTTTAAAGCTACAGACACAAATCGCTTCGAGAAGTTCGGTCAACGAGGTCATCGAGCTTGATTTGCGGCGAAGCATCTGAGGCATCCATTCAACTAAAGGACTTTGCCCCACTCATGCTGGCAAGGATTTCATCTGCTGTATGCGTTTGATGATGATGTCGTTTGATGTCTTTATGTTTGTTACGTGGGTCTTGATACAAATTCTTAGAGCACTATGATGCTTCCCCACACACCAGTAAGCTAATCCAGTCGTTGGGCTCTCGAATTAGAGTTATTATGTCTATCTTTAGGCAAGTTTTTTTATGTAGTCTATTGCGCAAGCTAATGAAAATCGTGCATTAATAGCAGGGGGATGCTTTAGGATCGGGAACAATGTGATATTCTCTTCTGATAGTTCCAAGTTCGCCACAACAGTGGTTGAAATCGTCTTAGAATTCGTGCTCGACATCCGTCTTGTAAATCCGCTTGACAACGTTTTGCTTTAAACAGATGTGTAGCCCAAGTATTGGTGAAGACGGCGTGTACTCAACCAGGAAGTAACGGGAACTGATTTGGAGCGATAGCGGATTACTGCAATGCATTTGGCTGTCGTTTCCATGTTAGTGTTGTTCTAGGCTGTTAATTTTGTATTGGTGTTCTGCAAACTAAGTGTCTTCATGAGCTGCACGAAAACCTTAGATGGAAGAACATGGTCTTTTGCCCTTATATCCATTTTATAGCTAATAGAAGTTCATTTGTTTCCACGTCGATGGCCAATCGACATACCGAGATCTGCTGGCATATTGGGCTGATTGGTTTGAGAATGCACCGTGTTTATGCGAGTTTCTTAGCCAAGATTGAGACTGTTCTTGGACTGCACGATGAAAAAGATTTGAAAGATTTCGCCGCATCAGATTTACATCATGTTATAACAAAATCTGGCTTCCACATTTTCCATGCTCGGGCTACTTAGCCATGATTTCCAAATCTTTGAGAAATTTTAGTCCGTCCTATAAAAAAAAATGCGACAAGGGACCAATAAATTCGCTTAATGAGCACGTCCTGACGCCATAATCCGACGTCGATCGCAGCGAGGTACGAGGAGATGCGAGATAAGAAATTTATAAAGCAAATGCAGACGAATCTTCATCGGAACGCTTTTCTACCAGCTAGCGAAAGCGCGGCGGCGCTTGGTTAGCACGTGTTCAAGCGCACATTGCACGTACTTGTAAGATTACAAATTCACGACAATCTGAATATTCAAGTAGAGTCCGACCGAAAGTGAATTTTTACTTTCGGCCGAAAACAAAACCACGCCGAAAGTTCATAAGTGCCTTT
>QQSS02182083.1:0-14162 GCA_003687565.2 Craspedacusta sowerbii
GCCTGGCAGGGCAGGGGCATTCCCATACTTCGGTTTGGGCGCACCTTGAGGCTCGAGTACTGTTGTGCATGCGGTTACCGTTGTTGTTTTTGCTTTGCTTTTCTTGTTTGTTTGTCTGGTTGTTTCTTCAACACCAGCAGGGGTGCTGACTATGGTTACTCGGATGCAGCACGGACCAGCCAGATGGAGATGTACAGCACTTAAATGGCCGAAACATCTGCGAAGTCTGGTGTGCTGCTGATGACCTGCTGGAGTTGGCTGCATATAATACCCCTTTTTGCAGTTTCTACTTGCTGATCTTTATTAAAGGTTCAGAATAATCCTTACAAAGTTCGCAGCAAGATCCTAAATGCGAAGGGTCGCAAACACATTTGAAACCGGGGTCTTCACAGATATCCATGCACCTGCCGTGCTTGCAAAGGGACATCTGCTGACATATCGGACCGATCTAAAACAACAACGACGAAAATTATTTTTGGCTCATAATTATTCTTCTATGATTAACCCAGCTAGCAGAGTGCAAGGGTCACATTTTGTGCTTTTGCTATGAAGCGAAGAAAGCGTAACTGTGGTACGTTATTTTCTGAAATTCTAAGCCTATGAATATGCATTGCATTTATGGGATATATTGCTCGAAATATAATGAGAGATAAACACTTACATTTTTATGTGCTCGATAGAAGTTTCGGACAACATCCATCCGTTTCGGTCTTCCAGAACGGCGTCTTCATCTTTTCAGTCTTTTGAATCCAATTCACACATACTGTTTTCCTCGGAAAAATTTATGGATTTGCACTTCTTTTGGTTCATACATTTGAAAATGCATACTGCGTAAGTAATTCCTGTTAGGCTGCTAAGCAAATAAGTGGAGATTACTTTCCCATGCACTATACTGGAGAATTCAGCACCAAACTTTGAGCACAGTGGTAGCCTCAGGATTTCCGAGAAAACTATCGTCATCAGATGATGATAAATCAGCCTGAAAGAATTTGAAAGAAAGAGATGTTTTCCTTTGCATTCAGAAAACCAATATCAAATTTGATGGGCTGCGTTGATTGATTATTTTCAAATTTCGAAGAGCTGCTGATTGAAATTTCACAAAAATTGTGAGAGCTGTGAATCCGTCAAGCAAGCGTGGCCACCGCATCGGTTGTAAGGCGATTGGACGTCTTTGACTAGTTAAATTGCGGCAAATCCTCATGAATAAATTTTTAAATAAGTACTTACATCTTGAAAGTCCTCCTCATTTCTTAACGAATTCGAATAACTGAAAAGCTTAGGCGCCCGATACCACTATGTTTTCGTCGACAAATAGTGGATCAGAGTTGATAGCAAAATCAGGCAATTTGACGTATACCTACTACCTCTTGAAAATTACGAATCCTTTCACTAAATAATTCAAAACGTCGGTGCCTTGTGCTTGGATTTAACATTCGTTAAAAATGCTAGTTTGGGGTATTGTCATACGAGTAAGTTCATCCTGGAGTATTGTCGCCAGATCTTTAGCGCATGCGTTCATTGGCCAGCGATTGATTGTTGTCTATAGAAGCTGATGTCTAACGTCCGTTGTAGCCAACTTTTGTCTAGTCAAGCATACGTGCTGAAAGGAAACATCTCTATCATGCATGAGCAAATCCTGAAAAACTTCTGCTAAGAACTTGTCCAAGCTCTCCCATTGCTCTTGCCGCTTTAAAGGTTTATAAGAAGTCCGTACGCAAGTATCGTTTGGTTGGGGATTGCACCTTAAATAAGTTTGTTACTTAAAAATGAAAATCAGCACCAAATCAGGATTTGTGCTGGCGTTGGTTCAATCGCTTATTATTTTCATAAATAATTCAGACGGATTTTACCTTCAGTCGATAGTCTTGAGGTTGCTCATTAATGGTGCAACTGACCCATAGTTGAACATCGTTACTTTCAAAAACTTACTAACGTAACTTCCGTTATGCGTTAATCGTTAACGTTACTTTGAAAAGTAACTTCCATTAATCTTTGTTTCGTTACTTTTCTAAGCCCGTCACTATTATGTCCGTTAAAGAAAAAACAAAAACAGTCCGTTAAGAGCGTTAAAAGCGTTAAGTCCGTTAAACCTTTAGCAAGTCCTTTAGTCCATTAAACTTTTGACTTAACGAACTTATAACATATACTTAACTGCTATACACTAGCTGGTGCGGATACGCTAATCATTTAATATGAAAAAACGCCTTACAAATCTTGTTGAAACTGCTACTTTAAGTCAAACATAAAACTATTTTAATTAGAATTCTATGTACGTTTACATGTACCTTAATACAAACAGTCGGTCAAAAACGATTTTCACTTGAAGAGAAACAAATGATTAGTAGCAATTAGATCTTTATTTCAAAAATAATCAAAATGCTTAAATCTAGTTGGAGTAACGGGGGGTGGGGGATCTGCTCCAGAAGGTTGCCCTTCAGAGACACAAGGGTTTTAAATGTAGAATCAGATAGCTTGAATCTTCTGGACCTTAGGATCTCATTTCTAGTGTAAAATAATCTTTTCACTGCTGCGCTGGAAGGGATTGCCGTGTTAAACTTAATGAATAAGTTCATCAGAGCTGGCTCGACCAAAAAGGTAGCATCGCTAAAGTTCGTCTTGGAGCACCCATCTAGCCATGTCACTAACAAGCTCTGCGCCTTGGCTTTCAGGGTCCTGGCTGTTGAGGAAGAATCTTTAGAAGGATCAGTAATGGCAGCAAAAAATCCTCTTCATCCAGCTCTTCACTGCTGGATTCCACGACGCATCCTGTATAGGAAGCTTCTTTCAAGGCAACTTCCAGCTCAGTCTCCATTGCTAGCCTCGCACTGCCAGCACGGGACGGATCCGTTTTTTCCAACCAGACCACCCGAAAGTTTGGATGAAAGCCAGCAGCCATTTGGTACTCATGATCATCTAAAAGATGGCTAAGCCTTTTCTGTTTGTCTTCTAGCAGAGCATCAGAGCCTTACAGAAAGAGAGTTGCGTCTTTGCCTGGACGTTTCTCAAGTTTAATGTAGTGATTGCTACAATGGGAAGCATGCAGCCCAAATAGGCCTGGCTTTCCCCTTGGAGCATGACCAAAGCCTGGGCCAAGTGAGTCATGACCTGGACATACTCCTTCAAGTACTCAATTTCCTCCAATGTAATAGTGTTGAGGCCAAGCCTGGTCATTGCCCGCGGAAGTTCCACTCTGAAAGAATGACAAAAAAATATGAATAAAATATTAAAATAATAATAATAAATAATTAAAACTAATACCTAGAAGTATTGTAATTTCCGGGCCGTTAGTTTGTAGACTAAAAACTAAGTTGTCTTGTATACTTGTAACACCAATAAAATGAACTTACAAAAAAACATTCAAGATATAAAACTTATTTGTTACGATTACGGATACCGGATTTTCATTATGAGAATCTGACACGGAGACCGAGTCAGGTAACAAAGCCTGAGCCGGATAGGAAAAAACCGTAAAATTAAGTGGCTCGCAACTCTGGCTTCGGCAAGATTAAAACAACAACAACGAACCTCCTTTACCTGTGTCGCAAAGAAGCTGACGAGGGCCGTCACAGCATCATACGCGGAGTTCCATATGGTGGCATTGGGGACCACCAGCCTCCATTGTTGGTGCTGCGATTCTGTGCATTCCACAGTGCCTGAGCCTTGCCCATGGCCCTCCTGCTAACAGATCTGAACTTGGCATCTTGCATGGCCTTCGCCGCATCTTTGGTGGCTACGAGGTTAAATTTATGTGCAGCACACCTCGCATGCGCTGGCAGTATGCTGGTAGCACTGGCCTGCTCAAGGACCTCGTAAGCCTCAACAGCATCAGGAAGCTCCTCTGCATCTTCAAAATCCTCTAGGAGTTCAACTAGGCCAGCAGGCTGTTCCTCAGCAGGCATAACAACAGGTCCTTTCTCAGCCAGTAATCGTACCACTGCAGATTCCAAAATCTCCAATAACTTTCACGAAGTTAGAGCCATCGTCTGTTGTTCTTTGCCTGATCTTGTCTTGCACATTGAACTTTCAGTGAATGTCACTGATGGTCTTTGCAAAGACATCAAAGGTGTGTGGGCCTGTCAGTCCGCTTGCTTTCTCTTTACAGTAGTGTGGTCCAGCCAGTGGAGAGTCATGCCAAGGTAAGAATTGTGGTGCGCAGACCAACAGTCGGCAGTTGTTGCCACCCAAGGAGCACCCTCTAAGAGTCTGAAATAAATGATAATATTTTAACTCTCCTTACTTTTGCACATAATGAGTTGCACCAAAAAGACCCTGTAAAGACATAGAAAATAGCTACTACCATTACCAACCTGGCAACACCCTCCAAAAAATACTCTTCCGGATGCCCAATCTGCTCCAAGGCCTGAAAATTTAATTAAAAATACCAAAATATGGCATTCTATTACCTGGTGATATGATCCAGCATGGATTGATGTTTAGCAAGAACCTTCCTGCCCAGCGTCCGTCGAGAGATGCTTTTTTTGGTTGGGTTGAGGGCACGGACCAGGTTCAAAAAGGAAGTCTACTCTACCACCTAGGCATAAAGTTTCTTTGGATGGGTAAACAGACTTGCGCTGTGTCTGCCGAGTCATGTCCTCGAATAAAAATGTACCGTTACCCGTATGCCTGAATTCCATCATACAAGAGATAAGTTTTTTTCCAAATTTTAGCTGCTTTTATCGAAAGCAGGACTTGAGGTCAAAGAAAGGAAAGTTTAGCGATGTAGAAAATTGCAAGATAATGCACCGCCAAATGTAGAGCTACGATTGCATTATTTTACGAGAGTGTGTCAAAAATAGATTTCTTACCCGTAAAGAGATCATGTTAACGACAAAGAAATCCATAATTTTGTCTTCGAAAATTGCCAGGCTTCTGCCTAAACCAGTATTACCGGCCCACTTGGCAATAGAGGCTTGTCGTTTGGCTGGAGGCTCTGAATCTTGCTGCCGAGAAAAGTCCCAGAGGAAGAGGCAGCGGAAGGATGCCTCTTTCGCTGATGTTTGCCTCGTCTTGATCCATGGCTGATTCTCAAACTCTTGAAACTCCCTAGACAATGAGAGTAACAACCCGTGCCAATATTAAAAATTGGTTTACTTTCGTAATTTAGTCTTACAATTGCATTTCGCAAATGTTTCGCAGACTAAGTCTAAATAGTCACTAATTAAATTATTGAATTTGCGTGGTATTTTCTCGAAAACCTATTAAATTAACAATCAACAGAAATTACACAGTCCAATGTTCAATCAGGTACGGACCATACTATCGGCATCTCGAAAAGGAATAAAAACGACTCTATACAGGCAATACACAGTTCAATCAGTGAGGTACTTCACTCTATTATAGTCACGTTTCCAACACTGCCAACATTTCATATGATGTTTAATTTAATTTTATTTAACTTTGATTTAATTTAATAATAAATGCAAAAAACTAATACCTGGGATGAGCTCTCTTCACCTGCGACTTATGATTGGCCAAGCTTGTGACGTGTGTTTGGAGGAGCTGGAATTTCGGCTTGCACAAGAGGCATTTGTAGGAAACAGATCTTTTTGTAAAGTCCACCTTCAAGAACTGCAGAAAAGCCTCTAGGTGGGGCCAAGGATTGCCACCATGACCACCTATCTCAGGCTGAATACTAGGACCAGGAGCAGCCTCAACACTAGGAGTAGCACTCAAAAAATCTTAGGTAGAAAGTAGCCGACAATAATAATCATGGTTAGCAAAAGAACTGGTGACTGTTGTCGCGGTCATTTTAACCACCTAAACGGCAAGTCTTCTAATTTTAGTGTTCAAAGTTGCTTCTTCTCCTTCAATATTAACAGGATTTCCATTCCTTGTTTACCGCGACTGTACGGCCTTACCCTGGCAAACAAAATTATGGAAATAGATTGCGCTTACGCCCGGTATATACCTTTGTAAACAAAGTTTTAAAAACATTTAAAGATTAACTGCAATGATTCATTGTTGACCATGTATTTTAAATCCAAGCAAATGTGTGCGGCATGATTTCAGCTAACTGGGCAACCTCTACTTCACTAGATATATTGGATGACTTCAGCGTAAAGCTTATTTGGGTAAATATTAAACCAATTGATTGGATTAGACTAGGTTGATATTTAGAAGCTGTTCAACTAACAGCGATTTGCAAATGAAGAAATGATATCTACAATAATAAAACAGAATAAAAACAATTGATGATACCAAACATTTTTACACATCTAAGCTGGATGAGCTTGGCGGCGTCTTTATCAAAATTAATAGTCACCCCTTGCAGCGATGTTGCCTCATGGGTGCGACATGGACATCCTCATTAGTCACCTTGCTCCATCTGGATTTCTCATGATACATAAATGACATTCATAGATGCATCACTATTTGTTCTGCGCATCATTATCCTGACAATGCTACTATTTTGTACTGGAGTGAGTCCCCAAAACAAATGAAACTGACGATGCAGAAAGTCCGAATATCCAATCGACTATTGCAAATAAAAACGACAGGTGTATTTGCATCGCAACAGAAGATCTCTTTACGGAGCTATAAATAACGCGTCCACTCCACATGAATAAGCAAACCCGACTAACTCTGGTCACCCACACCTCGGTAATATATGATACTCTACAGACGATTAATCGAGGGATTTTTAGATTGACTTTGCTCGACTAGGTTATCACTCAATTAAAGTTAATCAGAAGTTATGTGAATTGGACCTCGGAGAAAACGCTAACACAAAAGATTCACAAAAAAGTTAAGGCAACAAAAGTGTTCTCCCTCTAATAAGGTAGTTCTGAGTGATCTTCGACTCTATCCTTCAATGGAAAGCTCAACTTGCTTGCGTAACGAAAAAATTGGCAAAAGGAAACGGTTTAAAATAAAAAATTAGACACTTCGTGGATGGAATTGCGATCAGGTTACTATATTACAACCTTGTTCACACTCATTTGACTCACCAAGCAATTCGCGACCACGTACTCGCCAAAACAAAGTCTACCAAATTTCGCCGGAAACTACTCCTCGAGCCAGAACTGACGCTAGACAAGATAGTGCATATCGGGAGTCTGATAAAAAATTGCAGATAATCAGAGCCAGGATTTAGAAAGTTCCATACATAATGAGCAAATTAAGACGCCTCAAGACAACTTCGAATCATTAAAACGGCAGGGGAGTAAAGCTCCAGCACACGATTCGCAATTTCCAAAAGAAAATCCGGGTCAGCGGTATCAGGGCAATCTATTCTCCAACCAACCCCATTACACCGCCAGCTACAACGCGGCCGTAATGGCATGCTGTCGTTGTGGAATAAAAGGACATAAGGACAAGGCAAGGTGTGCCGCCGCTCACAAAACAAGAAATGCGACAAATGCTACAAAATGGGACACTTTGCCAATGTGTGCCACACCGAAACGCAAGCCCGTGGTGCAACAGGATATGCCAACATGATGAATTCGGATAAATATCCGGATGAGCATAATCATCCCGAAGGACCAGAAATGGACCTGCACGATAACGTTAAGGACTGCTCGGACGAGGACGAGGATTATCTTCCAGTCCATTATTAAGCAAATTTGAAGTAATTATCAATGCTCCACCAGTAAGGGTATTAGTCGATTCGGGTAGTGCATTGAACATTCTGGACAAAGACATTTTTTAAAGTCTTAACCCGTTACTGATCTTGAAACCGACGAAAACAAGAATGTTCCCATACAATTCGAACAAACCATTACCGACTCAAGGCGTTTACAGTGCAATAATCAGTGCAAATGCGAGAAAGACAAGCGCAAAGTTTTTTGTGGTTTCGGGAAGTAGAGGTTGTCTCGTTGGACAATCAACAGCAGAGGCTCTAGAATTCCTTCGTGTTGACCCCGTTGTTACTGCAAAGAAAGCAGCACAAATGAACCATTTGGTTTCTTCAGACATCCCACAGTCCACGCAACATGTTATCTACCAGCACAAGGAGCAACTAAAAGGCACGGGAAAGTTGAAGAATATTCAATACCCCCTGCACAGCAGAACGTTCGCCGGTTACCTTTTCACACTCGAAAAAAATTTTCCGAGGAACTGCAACGCTTAAGTGCCTTTAAAATCATTGAGAAATCAATGGACCAACCACTCCTATTGTGCTAGTGCCAAAGAAGAATGGTTAAGTGCGTTTGTGCCTGGACATGCGTAGACCCAACGAGGTGATCATCGGAGAAAAACATCCAATACCACAAGTCGGCGAAGTAATACCGTTATTGGATGAGTTACGCGTATTTTAGATAATTGACCTGCGAGGAGGCTACCACCAAATTGAACTGCACCCAGACAGTCACGATATCAAAACGTTCATCATGCATTAAGGTATCTTTTGCTACAAACGCCTCATCTACGGCATATCGTCTTATTTTGAGCACCTTTAAAAGCAGGATGAAGCAGTGATTGCTGTATGTAATGGGGTGGTCAACATATCAGATGATATTTTTACTCTCGGCACTAATAAAAAAGATCACGACAAACGTCTGGAAGCTGTCTTACCAAGCTTGGAAGCTGCGGGTTCAAAACTAAACCCATCCAAGTGCCAGCTTAGTCGCGCACTATTCTATTATGTATACTATTTTCGGGCTTGAAGCTAATACCTCAAGGCATATGCCCTGATTAAAAGCAAGACATAAAGGACGTACTTAGTTTTCTGGCACTAGTAAACCATTGCTCTAAATTCATAAAGAGCTTTAGCACCATCAGCGCGCCGCCACGTTTTTTTGACCAAGAAGAACACGCCGTTCGCATGGAAAACGGAGCACGACGTAGCTTTCCAGGTTCTGAAGCAAAAGGTCAAGCAAGCACGTTGCATGACATATTACAACCCATCGTTGATTGACAACGTTCTTTGAAGCGCCATCTTATAGTCATCCCCGCAAAGCGTCAGCATGCAAGCCTTACAGTTGCTCATCAGTCTCACCAAGGAATCGTTAGTCCCTTTGTCGCAAAAAAGTATGGTGGCCAGGACTGAACGTGAACATATAAAGCGTGAATATAGGGTGGGGCAAAGTGATCCTGGGGGGGTGAGCTCAGACCTGGAGGACTAGTTAGGCAGGTTCCGCGCCATCTTGATCATAACGAAGAAGAAGAACTGAGAGACACAGATCTCGACGTTGGAATATTTCTACCAGCAAAGAACGATCCCTAGCAACCAGCGCGTTTGCCGTTTTTGCAAGATGAAGTGAGCCGAGCCGACAAAGAAAGCCGGGGAATCCAAAGTACACGACGATCAAATCGACCACACCGACCAAGGGAGCCTTACGGAGCCTACATTTCATAGGAAGGAAAAGATGGAGAGTGTAGTGTAGTTTAATTACGTCTTTGTATGTAATGCATAGTCAGCAGGTTTTGACGGAGGCGGAGGTTAGACACAGAAAGATTGTGCGAGCATGCAGACAGAAGGAATCAGGTGTTCTTGTTTATGTCTCATGTTTCAAAAAGTACATCAAGACCTCACAAAAGGCTTCATATAAATAAATAAATATATATATACATATACGCACTAGATCTAACTCTTTACGCAGATACCTGTTGAACAAGGCAATTATAAGTTACGATATTATTGTGCATTACTTTACTGAACTCAGTCTTAGTGATGGAACTTTTTAATATTATGTTTATTATTATGATACTTTCATTATTGCTGATTTCCATTCTTCCATTATTCTATGGTTAATTTCCATTTTTCATTCTTCCATTCTTCATTCACGCAGTTGTTGGTTTATGATATGATGATGATGCAGGTTTTGTCGGATGTTATTCAAATTAGACTGGACGCCCCCGTGCCTTACTTTGAAGTGCGCCTTCCGAACTAGTAGTGTTGTAAATGCATCAGTCATAGGCAAGAAGATGGGATACTTCGTGAAGAACGATAATGAAGAATGGTCTAAACGTTGATTAGAAAGTAAAACTCCAGTATCGTCCAAGAAATAATCATAATTCTCTCGCTAACGTAGTTGGCTGACCTTGCGTTTCTTGTTTAAAGTAACTACGCGAATATCTAGCATCCATTGCATATCGTCGACGATATCCTCCGCAACAGCAGATTGTGGTTGGTGTGCCCAAGGCCATAGTGGGAGCCGCTTGACCTTTGCTGTATGGAAGGAGTCTAGATGCAAGAACAGATCATGGTCAATTATTGCATCCAACCCTGTTGTCTCAGATCTCCCCTGTCCCTACGGCTGAGCGCATGACTCTCATAATTCGCTGTTGCCGTGAAAGAGCAGTTGTGTGAGCTGTTTGCAGAAAAGTTGGACTTTTGGCAGGTATATATTGCTGCTGAGAGGAAGTTGTAGGAACTGGTTGTGAGGAAGTTGTGCAGTCGTTAAATTCGTTGGCTTGTGATGGGAATAGCAAACGTGTTGTCTTTGGAAGTTGGTCGCCGTTTGGAGACTCGTTGTGAGCAGTCAATTTGGTGTTCTGTATATCTCTGTGACATACCGTGCTTTGAAGTTCCCCGACTATAGTGTCTTGGTGAGACTCGTTGTGAGCAGTCAGTTTGGTGTTCTGTATATCTTGGCGACCTCCTGTGCTTTGGAGATCCCCGACTCTCGTGTCTACTCCGTCGATTTGTGTGCTTGCGTCGACGGAGACGTCGAAGCATGCCGCTGTCGTCGTGGTCGTGGCGTTGTGCGTAGTGAGAGTGACGTTTCTAGCATCAGCATCGTCTGTTGGTATCGTAGTTGCCGGTGTAATAGTTCCTGCATTGCTGTAAATAAACGAAATCATACGTATCTCTGATCGTTGTTTTTGCTACATGAGTTTGCGGAAAGTTTCACGTAACGTTCATGCGAAAGGAAATGATTCTGCAAGAAAGCGATCCTCTTCTTCCTCATCATCATCCAGCAACAAGAAAATGTTGTCTTCGAGGTCATCGGATGCTTTGAAGTTTCTCTCGAGTATGCTGATGAGCTCGTTTGACTTTGCGGTAGCGCTGGAGGAAGCAAGTATTGTTTCTGCTTCTTCAAACAGAATGCTGGTTTCCTGAGCCATATCACTTGATAATGCAATAGTTTAAGTGCGAAATCTATGGAGGATTGCGAGTAAATCATTAACTGAATCTGTGCCTGGTTCGGTGTGACTCAGCGTGTTGCGTGTTGCGCAGCTGCAGTTGTAAGCTATCTTAATCGGAGTTATCGAGCTTTTTTTTGCAACGCTGCAGTGGGGAATGTAATGTCCTTCGTCGCAGTTGTCATCAAGCTCGTGATCAACAAAGTCGGAACGGATTTGTTCTTGAAGTATGTTATCGTAAACTTTGAGGTTTTCAGAGTCGAGGCGGCGAATCGGCAAATCATGGAGCGGGTACGGGCTTGAGCAATCGTGCAGTTGGTAGGTAATGGCGCATGCTGGCTTTTCCAAGGTAGCCGCGCTACGTATTTAGATTAAATTGAATTCAGATATTCAAGTCGAACCGAATATAGTGCTCATGATTGAAGGAAACATCCGTGATGCGGTTCCGTCGACCTCAAAGCCGTAACCAAAATCAGACTCTCGCTCAAGTACCGGCCGGACACTGAAGTGATGTGCTACAACATTTTGGAAAGCCACAGCATCCGCGTGTGCCGGTGCGAAGTACACCTGGTAAAGGCCTTGACATTTAAGTCTTAAAAATAAGCCCGATGTGTTTTTGAAAGCAAAAACACTATCCTCTTGACCAAGCAGCTGCTTTGAGAAGCTGAGGCGCACACCAAGGAATACTGATGTTTCCCTGGGCTACTTTAATCCAAGGTATCATTCTTCAGTGCAAAGTTAAAACCTTTGAATGGGCTAGCCCCAGGAAAATATGCCAAACCCTGAGTGCTTCGACTTCATTCAAGACGCAAGGTATTTTAGTGAACTTTTTGTCGTGCTTTGCGTGCAGCAGCGTACCCGAGAGTCTTTCAGAATCAAATCTGCGTCAACTTGTTGTAAACTTGTACTTTGACAGCTGAACGACACAGTATTTAATGAAACGTCTATTCGTCGCCAATTTTCATGACGGATGCCTCTGCTGCTCAGAAGGTTGCTCTAGGTTGACGTGGGGCAGATGCTCTATTGGCACCATGTTCCTAAAGCACGTAAGTAAATGCTAATGGATCGCAAAGTTGGGTTAGATTCAAGCTAATAGAAACGAATGCCAGAAACATTTCAATGCAATCATGAGAGCATCAACGATACAACAGGCAAAAGAAAAGATACTGGCTCAGCTTGAACAAGTAAGTTAACCACGCCCGGCACAATATGTTCTGAGCATGTTGAAGCGATATTCCTTTCGCGCAATGCTAATAAACGAGGATATGTATCTACCGTTTACTCCTCAACCCGGAATTGATCACGCGACACGCCGCGGAGATCAGTATGGCGGCTGCACGCCAGGACACCTACATAAATTGACTTCAAGTAATTTTTTTATAGAAAATTTCAAACGCTTGAGAATCAATCAAGCAAAGGCTGACGAGGACGACAAAAAGATAGAAGATAAATATCAAAGAAATATTCCCACCAGCAGGGAAACTAAAGTGGATTTCAGAAGAATCTCAGCATAATGTTAAATGCAATAATCAATTTAAGTAAAGTTTGTTGAAAACAGCTCCCAGCAGACGCTTCGCCGACATCTTGCATTTTCCGAATTGAGCAAAACAATAATAAAAGAACAGAGTTAAGTCTAAAACGAACGTCTGAAAATGTCTACCAGTCAAAAGTCTTAAATTCTCAAACATCGGAGGGTTGTCATTGACATCAAGGACATAGATGACAAGTGAAATTCGAAGCGGAATGTCCCTGCAGCCTAACGATCATCAGCTGAAAATGAAGACGCTAGTCATTATCGGTCACTCCACAAATAAAAAATATTTCACAAGAACAGCTGCTCCCACATGTCAAACCTGCACGTGTGCCGCTGCACGGTAAACTCGGGCAGTGAGACGCAGTTTTTGTGCTTTATTGTATCCACCGCCCACATCAAACGCACAGGTATAAAGCTAATAAAAACCGTTAAATAACAAAATAAAAAACACTTAGAGCATATATAGAAAACTTACCATAACATTTTGGAAAACAAAATGAATGTTATTCACAAAGATTTGATATGCAGTCGTTTTATCCGAATTTGAAATCACCTTCATTGTACAAATTCTCTCAATCGTTATACAAAAACAGTAATTTTTGCAGCACACAATCCTGCCCACGGTGCAAATAATTTTATTGTAAGCACGCATGCTTCTTCCCAGCCGGCAAAAGACGTATCTGAGATGTCTCAAACGGGTCTTTTTTGGGTTTCGTCTAAACGGAGACGTAAAAAATACGTACTAAAGACGTCCTTTTCTGAGACGCCTTTTCCGCGTTTTGAAAAGACGTATTAAAGACGTCTTTCTCGAGACGTCTTTTTTCCGTTTCGAAAAGACGTATTTTATGCGTCTCGCTGAGATGTATTTGAAACGAACGCGCCCGTGGTCCTCTTGCACAACTTAAACCATCATGGCATAAGAGGCATCCCCAACCAGTGGTTCCAGTCCTATCTTACTAACAGGACGCAGTTTGTGTCAGTGCTCGGCTATTCCTCTCCTATTGCATCATTAACATGCGGAGTTCCGCAGGGCTCGGTTTTGGGACCTCTTCTGTTCCTTATATATGTTAATGACCTACATCAATGCATCCTCTACAGCGACATCCATCATTTTGCAGATGACACAAACCTACTTTGCATAGCTCATTCGGTACAATCATTAAACAAGCGTTTAAACAAGGATCTTAAGAATATGCAAAACTGGCTGTTAGCAAATAAGATATATCTCAATAAAAACAAAACAGAAATGATGATTTTCAGACCAAACAGGGGTAGCATCCGTGATGGCATTAAAATAAGAATAAATGGTTATCGACTGCGTCCTTCTTCACAGATTAAATATCTAGGCATCCTGCTAGATTAACACCTATCATTTTCATCCCACATAAACGGCTTGTTCTCTAAGCTCACGCGGTCAATTAGTATGCTCTCTGTGTGTCGTCACCTAGTCCCTACTAATACGCTAACAGTTTTATATCACTCGCTTTGCTCGTCCCATATTACTTATGGATGCCAGGTCTGGGGTAAAAACCGATTGTCCATCGAGAGATTGTTTAAACTACAAAAGAAAGCCCTTCGTATCATGGCCTGCGCCGACTATACA
>QQSS02182094.1:0-29229 GCA_003687565.2 Craspedacusta sowerbii
ATGTATGTATGTATGTATGTATGTATGTATGTATGTATGTATGTATGTATGTATGTATGTATGTATGTATGTATGTCGGTATGTATGTATGTATCATGTACACAACGAAAAAAATCCTTATCCACTTCAAGAAAATATCTAGAAAATAATATTACTAGATGTCTTGAACGTAGAATCCATGATGGAGGAACTCGCTGAACGGCCAAGCATCTGGTAATAAAACTTTGGTGGATCGGGGCAGACGTCACTGCAGTCATCGGTCAAGTCGATGATCTCTGCTCTGCTTCTACCACCACGCGATGCTGGTCCGGGAAACCTGGCATCAGGGATGCACACACGATCATCGAGGGAACACAGTGCACTCTTTACGAAACCGCTCTTTGTACAAAAAAGTTTAAGTAAGTTTAATTCCAGCAAATTAAAGCATATATAATACTACAAGCCATCCAGGCTAGACATGCAAAGAGCGACATAGCACAAACCAAAAGCAACACTTACCACGAGGAAACTTCTTCGACTCCACTACCAACGCACGACATGTTCATGACATTTGCGGCCATACGGGAAGGGGACTGGGTCTGCCCGGGTGTGAGAGACTGCGAGTATTCTGGTAGGTTAACACGAGTAAACTGGGCAAGCAAGTCCCGATAGCGCTGACGTTCGTCCATGCGTACAGCCTGCAAGCAAAGAAAATCGACGGACTACGTGGAGGGCCACATGACTGCGATAAAATCTATCATGATCAGCAGTCGCCATCGACAGACCACAAGAGTTATACCTACTACGTAAAGTAATGCCTAAAAGCAGCAATAATAAATAAATTAAGACGCCAACAAACTATAAACTTTTAACCAATTGCATATACTGTTTGTCATAGTTGGACACCCAGTTCGGTAGGTCCTTTAAGTTTATTAGATCCTTTACATTTTTTTAACGAATAACGGTCTTCTTTTCACTTCATATTAACTTGTAAGAATTCAACGATTAACGCTTTAACGCTTTTTAAAAATCGGGTACCAAGTCCGTTACATTTAAAAGCGTTACTTTTGTCCCGCGCCCCCTCCCGTCCTTGGCTGTATGAGCTGTGTTGTGTTGACACCTTCTCCTGAACGGAACAGAGCAGATTTGGATCTTATCTCTGATTGGCTGCTTGCCATGTACGCTCCACGTTCGCCAGATAAGAAAGTGTCGATTCTTAATTTTTAAATTAAAAAATTCTGTCTACTAATTAAAAAAGTCTACTAATACATTAAAGAAGAACATCATCGTGCAATAAAGTCGGACATTAAATGTGAAGTGTTGCATGGAAAGGTTTTTAAATTCATTCCCAGTTTTTTCGTACGAAATTTTCTAGTGAATTCGGGACTACGACTGGAAGTGCTTTCCAATATAGCAACCATTCTCTCAACGTTACCCCAGCACCCAGCCTGCCGGTTGTGTTTCAGTGTGCAAATCAACTTGAATTGCGCTGACCTTAGTCGTAATTGTGTGATACTAACTACTGTTCACTCCAGCAGACGCCAACCCTTTTCGTTGCCTGGGACAGGGGCCATATCCGGATTCCGCAACATGACAGATGAAAATATCCTTGTTCACCCCCTACTGCTACATCTGATTCTGGTCCTGGTGACTTTGAAAGCTAATCCTAGTGTTGAGGTTGCTCCTGGTCCTAGTATTCAGCCTGAATTGAGTGGTAGTGGTTTTCATCCTTGCCCCCCCCCCTCGAGGCTTTTCCTGAGTTTTTGGAGATAGACTTCACAAAAAAGCTTGGCCTATCTGAAGTCTCTATGAGGAGAGCTTATTCCAGATATGGCTTGTTTGAATTTATGATTGAATTTAAGAGTAATCACAAATACCAGTGTTCCAGATTTGGAATGAAATACCTCTGTGTCTGCAAAAGGGTGTTTGAATTCATATTCGACATTTCTACAGTATTGCCCTTAGTTGATTGAACATCGAAGTGCGCAATGACGGCCAAGAAACTGAAAGCCAGGCGCAGAGCTGTTAAGTGACATGGCAAGATGGAACTTTAAGTTGCTAGCCCTTCGGGCGAGCCAGCCCTGATGAACCTATTCATCCGGTTCAATATCGCAACTCCTTCCAGTGCAGTCGTGGAAAGATTAAATTCCAGGGGATCCTGATGGCCAGAAGATGTCAGCTGTCCGATTCCACATTGAAACACTTGTGCTTCCACAGGGCCACCTGGACCTTCTGGAGCAGCCCCCCTCCCCCCAAAAGACCTAACTATATTTTAGGACTTAAAATTTTTTTTTCAAAATAAACCACCCATCAGTTAATACGGAACAGGTGAAAAGCTAGCTACACATAAACAAAAAAATCATTCATATTAACGAGGTATTATGCTTGATTTAGAATAACAATTTTAGCAATATTTTTTAGGGCTTTATTTAAATCAAAATCTCTATTTTGAGAAGCTTTCGACCTTCATGTCATCACATAATCGGCAAATATCATATCATTCCTGAAGGAATGAAAAGAGTTCCTGTAAAACCAAACTGCTTGCATCAGGAGGCGAGCAAACAAAAAACCCACTCGGATAATTCCATGTGCATCAGGACACCATGGCAACAACAACTGCTTCAGTCAGGGCATCAACCATCCACTAAAATGGCTAATTACCTCATCCAGAAACGAAGTGCCTGAATTCTGCGCACGGTTGACGCTCAGAGGCTTTGCAGGTCGACTACTCGTGGATTTTTCAATTGATCCAACAACGCGAGGTAGGCGAGAACTTCGAAAGCTGCCGAACTCAGATTGCGTGTACGGCAAGTCATCGTCCAGCGTCAAGTCTAATATTTCGGCGCGCGAAATTTGATGAAGCGGAGATCGCACATTTGCACCTGCCATAAAACGCAAAGCACCAAAAGTCCAGACATAAATGCCAACTCCACGACCACGCGACAAGTGCAGACATAAATAACAACTCCAGAGTGATAACATACGTGACAAGTCCAGACATAAATGACAACTCCAGACATACGCGAGAAATCCAGACATAACGGAGAAGCCCAGACCTATGTCCAGATATGTGACAGCGCACTGTTCTTCGCAGATATAAACAAATTAATTGAAGGCGCTCGAATTTCCCTTGCCACATTTAGCCTAGCTCCTCCATACCAGCACATGAGATTAAACATCGACAGTTGCAAACCGCAGCTCACACGCAAAGAGCTGTCTGTGACATGTCATGCCATGCTGTCCATACAGATACAAATTACAACTTAATACCTCGTTCTCATCAACCTGCACACACGCAAAACTTAAGCATTTCTAAACATTCAGAATACATGATAAGACTTACAAACACATCAAATCATAAACGACATACGTTTACTTCCTGAGGAGGAGATCCGTAGATCATCATCACTCTATGAAAAAAATCGTAAGTTGGATGAAACTAGCACTTTGATCAAACTATTGGGGAAACAGCGGTTACATTAAAGCTGCTAGGTACAAGGCAGCGTGCGATAGCAAAAGTTCAAGCATGATTGTCCTTCCCGAGATTCTCTCATTCGCATTTCCTCGCAAATTCAAATACACTCCTATGTTCAATCTCAAAATTCTCACAGTCTGCTTACACATTTTGATAAGCGTGATGATATCGAGCGTGCCCGATATCGGGATATATAGCCACAGCCGGAGGAAGCTACACAGCTTGGTGACTAGAGCATGATTAACCCACGTCTCCGTTAGATCTCCAACAGTGAGGTCCCAGCTTATCGCAGAAAAACCATGTCTCTGATAGATCAGGATTTTGTTTCGAGGCGATGGTGATGGAGAGGTAGGTGGTGTATGGTTTGGAGAAGGTTTGAGCAGGTCTCTGATAACTTGGTATGCTGGCTGTCACAAGACATATCAACGTTGAAAGATCGGCCTTAGTAAGAGTAGGAGCTTGTTATCTCCACAGGCTTAATTCTTTGATTGTTTATGTAAAGATTCAGCTTCACTTGCTTTGCAGAGCCATTTACGTTTGCTATGCCGAATGAATGGCACTTGTCTGCCTTTACTGTCGTTCTACTCCAGTTGCACGATCGCGAAAAGGCGTTTAGAAGAGTTTGATTTTCAGATTCCAGTTCGCTAACAGCTGCAGCATCGTCCGCAAACTGCACCCAGTTGCGGTGCGAAAACAACGAAGAAACGCAATAGCCGAACGGCACCAAATCAAGACTTTTGACATACTGCACAAACGTGTTCATAAGCATATTAAACAGAAGTGGACTGAGGCCGTTACCTTGTAAAACTTCTTTCGTACAGGGATGTAACGAGCGATAAAAGACTACGTTATCGCGGCTGATCAGAAGTCAGAGTATAAGATACTGATGTTGTTAGCTATTTGATCTAGAAAAGTTGCTGTAAGTGAGTGATCTACTTCTACAAATGTACTTTTCAGATCGAGAAGCGTGATAGTGATAAAGCGGGTAATTTATTAAGAATCCCACTGTTAAATCCTTCCTGTATGTGGCTTTCGGCGTGCCCGCTGCTGACCAGAAAGTTGAAGGTTAGATCTCTCATTAGGGACGTAGATAACTTTAGCATTGTTGATTCTAGCGTAATCGGGGGAAAGTGGCCCGGGTCATCAGTGTCTCCTTGCCTGTGAATGAGTATGCTGGTAGCTCGGCGGCATGGAAATGGTATACGCTGGGAGGCGAAGACTTACTCGCGTACAGCGGTTATGAGGCTGCGCAAGAATTGGCATCGTTTAAAGCTCCACAGTTCAGAAAGATCTCAAAAATTCAGCTTATGATGTTACTTACGTCATCAATGCTTATAACTTCATGTTCTGCATCTCGTGCATGGCTGGTGTGGGAACTTTTCATTTCAGCAGCGTGACCTAAAACATTTGAGTCCGGACGCTGGACTCGATCCTTACCAACAACGAAGGAGAAAAAACTGCTCATGCTCCATGGCCTTTGAAAATACTTGAATCCATTGTATGTGTTCCCCTCTGCAAAACAAATCCCAAAACCTCAATGCATCACACATACAGAACTAAAGCCTCCATGTCATGGATTGCTCCATGCTTGGACTTAAAAGTTCCCGGTTGCATAACATGCACCATGGTCAGGAACAAACTATTCTGCTATGTAAATGTTGATTACATCGGGTGATATTTTGGGGGCATTTTCACGCATTTATATTTATGTCAGAAAATTGCCTGACAAGTAAGGAGATCGTGAATTTCTCTACAAAACTGTGGTCAATACAAAACATGCAGACGTGATATCGCAAGCAGCATAACGATTTATTTTAAAATGGTGGTGACTTTACCTTCCTTATCTTTACGGCGTTTTTCCGGAGGAGTCTGAAAAGCAGAATTAAATACGAGATAGCAAAGCACCACCACATTTTGCTGTTCATAATAAGGACAGCACAAAAACAGTTACTCGAAAAACAAACGTGCAAAAAGAACAATTTTACAAAGCATGACCTAGCAGAGTCACACAAACCGTACTAATTTTCCCAGCTGGAAGAATGCATCTAAACTTGGTAAAGCATAGCAAGTGCTAGCTTGTAGCAAGAATTTATCCTTCCAAAAGTTACACGCTAAGGCTAGTACTGACCAATAAAATATCATTTTAAGTTCATCGTCGCTAGCTTGGACCAACGGTCTTTGGTTTACATCTCATGTAAAAGAAAACCAAAGAAAGTTGCTCCAGGCCTAAAATGCACTAGTGGTTTTGCCAATACATGACGAAAAGCCTTGGATTGCGGCTTTAAAAGTAGCAATGATGCTAAAGCGACAGGCAGCTAGTCTATACTAAACCATGTTCTCCGTCATCCAGTCGAACTACAACCATGCCACTAGTGCGGACATGACCATCTCCTTTCCAGGCATGGATGAACAGCCCAACGTCCAACTCGTTTCGTCAGAAAAGAGCCATGATGACCGAGACCAGCTTAAAGAGGAGGCCTACCCAATCGAGCTGTGTTACGACTGCCTCATGGTAAAGAAGGTTATACCAGCCTGTTACAGTATGCACTGGAGTTCTAGCATATGACAAGAAAGCCTTATCAAAGAACCCATAACCAAGGCAAAGGTTTTTCTCATTTTCTAGAGCAGTTGTTTTTCTCATATGTTTTAAAGGTTTTGAGACGATAAACTCAAGCAGAAGAAAACTTAACATCGAACCTTATGAAGTGACAGGAAGGGGCATATCATTCTAGATCTCACTGTGGATTCTCTACAGCTATTCAAAATCGGCACAGCAGAACAAAATGAGTAATAATCTTTAGAAGAAAACCTTTCATGGAATGTTACTGGAATGTTTTAACAAGATATTTGCCTTTTTAAAACTTTTTTAACAAAAAGCCTCAACTGGTATATATATATATATATATATATATATATATATATATATATATATATATATACACATATATATGCAGGAGGTTAAATTACTCTAATCACTACTGAAAAATGCTATTATGGATGATCAAAGCATCTAAGATAGTGCATTAACATAAACAAGAAATAGGATAACTTTTAGGAACAACTACAAACCAAAACATTGCAAGTACATTCTAATTGATGCACATTCAAGTAAAGGTACAGATATACGGTTCCATACCATCTGACATGGCATCAATTGCTATAGTAACATTGATCTTCGCAGACCCTAATAGCTTTATTTGAGAGATATGGACACACTTAACTACACACGAGCAGCGAACATTAGAAGATTTAACAGAAGAGCCCTCTATAGACAAAACAGGTTGAAAGTTGAATGAACGGAGAAAAATGACATAGCCGGAGCTGAGCAGTGAACTAACAGAATCGGAAAGAACTACCTATCCAGACAAAATTACGTAAAAAGTTGAAGACTTCGGACAGCCTTAAACTTGACGTTTCAAGTAAGTCAATCAGTAATGCCAGATTGAAGTTAAGAAAACCGACAGCTGACACTCAGCAACCAGCCTCCACCTACTACTTGCAGTTAACAGTGATGACCAAATACTCCACCTACTACTTGCAGTTAACAGTGATGACCAAATTCAACTAATATTGCTGGTCAGTGCCAGCCTTGATATCTGACTATCAAGAGCAGCATGTCGCGTGGCAGAGCTTCACATTTTACAAGAAAAGGCAGTAGCATTGCTGGTATCCAAAATGTGGGAGATCACTAGTCCTGTATCTTGTTCAAACATTGTTTCATCCATCTGTTACAATCTGAAATTAACCTGCACAGGCTAATAGGAATATTGGATGAGGATCAAAATCAGCAAGTTCCAGAAAGCCATGGATGACCATATCTCTAATGAAGACTCAGCCAACAAAGTTGACTAGCATGGACCCTATGTACATCATTAAAGTCAACAAGCATTTGAGCATTACAGTGGATAATTGAGCTCACTGATACTATTTCTTTGTGCCATTGCACCTTGTAGTGAAAGATTAATGGATTGCGGCTTAGACCTTGGGACCATGAACACAGTTCGTTGGGCAACAAAGTTGCTGTACTCCGTAAAATATGGATGATTAAGCAAGAGATCTAACCAATATTTTGGCAGAAATTTCAATGAGAAATGAGCTTATTTGGTTGCCAACTGTATGGAAAAGTTTGGACTCAGAAGAGCAGAAAGAACAGAAGCTGCCAATTTAAATGACCTTTAGCTAGCTCTAGACATTCACAGAATCTGAGAGATTGATGATATTTTAACAGGTAGCTTAAGGTGTTTACTAATTTTTAAACCCTTATTATAAGCGTCCCTGCACTTTGTGCACAAGCTGGTCCAAAATCACAAAGGTCTAAACCTGGAAAATCTCACGGTAAAACAAAAAGACCGGCAACACAGGAATGTGCTAGCATCTTATCATCTATAAATGAAAGTACTATCTTAGAACCTATTTCACAACAAAAGAGAAAATGGAAACCTTATGACAGATACCTGCAGGCAATCAAGATTTTCTTCTTCCACATAAAATCTGCAAAGTAAAGAGTATTGCAAATAATTTTGTAAGTAAACTTCTGTAATGTGAAGTTTTACATGAAGCAGTGAAACTGACAGGTTGTCAAAAGATCCTGATTATGGGTACTAAACTGACTAGTCACAGCTAATCTAGCTATCTAATTCTGCATACATACACATAACCATGACCTGACCAACTAGCTTGCTCTTGATATACCATTGCATATTCACTGTTAAGCACGTGAAATTAGTGTGAACATCTCTTTGCCACATTCTCCATATCCCAAACCTAACTGTATGGCCGTGCAAAGATCTTCTTGATTAATTTTTTACCTATTAGCAACCTGTAAGAATTCCAAGGGCTTGCAAAACACAAGTTAATGCAAGGTCCATAAAACTTACATCTAAAGCAGAATAAATCAAAACTTTTTCACTGAGAGTACCTGAACTATGTCTCTTAAATCAGTTGCTAGGTTAACATTGTCACTTTGAACGATTCCGAATGCCATGGGTCTAAGCATGATGAATATTCCCAGTAAAAAGACCTACACTAACAGATTGGCGCAAGGCTCTTAAACACGAAGTCATTTAATGTGTAGTTCAAAGAAGTCTCCAGTTCAAAATAAAAGCTTATACTATTCGATCCACCTAATTATGCTCTCATTCTGTTAACCTGGTTCAAAGGCATGTCCCTTATAACAGCACTGCACATAAGAATGTGGTAACAAATTATTAACAGAGCTACAACCACAAAAACAAGCTGTGGCTTGCAAATTCTATTGGCAAACTACATAAATATTTCACAATGTAGAATAGATCTAGAATGTTGAATAGTTGCTATAATCAATACCATATACAATACTGGCTACTGGCACTTGTGCAAAGGCAAGCTAAACATACGTAAGTGAAAAACCAATTCAAAACAATATTAGAATATTTTCAAAGTTGGCAAAAGTAAGGTTCATGTAACATATTAATAGTAGAACTTAACACAAAATCATTATTTAAGTTATACCTTCATATTACAGTATATGTTACCTGGCCGTGACAGGTAAATTAATGCCAGCAAACTTTGTGGAATGCAATTAAAAATTAGCAATTAGCACATGAAATCACCTGATCTAGTCTCAATGTGGCAGAAATTGCAGGCAATTAATAATCCACATACGGATTGCTATAGCAGTTACAATTTTCCTTGTTTACAAAAAAAAAACAACTAAGCGCCAGAATGCAGTGCAAGCATTTTAGAATTTCATTCTCGAACAGCATTTATTTGTAATGCTGACTCCTCAAACGTGATGACAATCCAAAGAAAAGATTTGGTACATATCTGGGAAATTAGATGGATGAAATATCCTTACTTCTTAAATAAATTAAAAAAAAAACTAGCTAGTCACAAGAAAATTGCAGAAGTTTTTAATCTGCACTTAAAACCCAAAAACATTGAATTTCTATAAAGAATTACAGGATCATGGTATCTGAACAGAAGTATCTTTTAAGTACTATAGTAAGGCCAAACATCAAGACTTATCCGATAAAAGAAAAAATTGTAGCTGCAACACGCAAAAAAAATACTGAATAAAATAATGAATAAAAATATTACATAAATAAACGACAGTTTTACACCAAGCTTGGCATAAATACCCAACGCAGGCACCAAATAGCACTAGACGTAACGCAAACAAGGCAGCATTACTCGATTTGAAATACTTAAGGCAAGCACTCGCTCAAACCTCTTCCTGCTTCTTCCTTGATCGAAATCTTTCAATTCACTGTCCGATGTTTTTTCTGCATCGTATACAGATGCGGACTTCAAGAACTTTCGAAGGATGGAGACCATCGTTACCTTTACATGGCGCTAGTCAGGTTCGCGCTCGATATATAACGTCATATAGTCATCTCCTTGCGAATCGGTGGAAGATTGACACCATTGCCATTCGATGTCACATCGAACAAATGGGAAAGCGACAAATAGTTGTTACTTAAGAAATTAGTGAAAGGTTACGTGACAGCATTGATAAGATCTAACAAGTTCCTTACGGAAGTTTAGCCGAAATCTTCCTCCTTTTCGCCAGAATGCTTTTACGGGCAGATGCAGAAGCTGTTTACTTACCATGGTCTTCACTGCAGTCGGCAATAAAGAGTGTAACGCTTCGTGCATATTTGGAGACTCCATGGCATACCAAAAAATCTAGATAAAAGCATTCCAGTAAATCTAATGCTAATCGAGCTTCAGTTTTAAGGTGAGCATGCTCACAATATTCTAAGCAATGAGCAAGGACAGCGATGTGCAGCCGACATCAAATACTGGCTAAGCAACGCCTGCATTTCAACTAATTCGCAAAATAAGGACGTTAGCAAACGTGTTTCTCCTAAATGTACGTCTCAGAGCGTTCCGGATATTTCCGGATATACTAAAATTGGCAAAAATCACGCTAGTTTAAAAATCAGAAATATAATGCAACTTCCTACCGATCTTGTCAAATATGCGTGAAGGTATTGCGAAAACCATTTGCACGCAGCTTAACGGATTTTCAGTAACCATGCACTAGTGAACTTAGTTGCAAATATTAATGATTCGTTAGAATGAGGTAAAAAAGCCTGTGGAATATTTAAATATTTGCAAACGGTTAACCACGACATCTTAATACGTAAAATAGAAATCAATGGAGCTCGTGGAAACATTATTTGAAACATATTTTAAAGGAAGAAAGAAATTCCTTGCTCTTGAAAGTTTAAATTCCAATATCCAAATTAAGGACTTTGACATTCCACCAGGACCTATTAATGGCTCCTTACTATTCTTAATCCATATTATTGAGTTTAGCTGCAATTCCGGACTTGTACGACTCCTTGCTGAGGATGCAATCATTCTATCCCGATGTGGTTGTACGAAAAGAATGAACAAAATTTTATCTCGCGAGATTTCGAAATGTAATGATGGGCTCTGTGCTAACCAATTGTGACTTTATTCCGCAAAATCGAATCGGCCTTAGATCCGACTTAGTATTGGACGAGATTCTCAAATGTCATGGAGTAATCAAATCTCTGAACCCTCTAGCCTTCACTTTAGTTTGCTTCATTCCAACATGAACTACTGATGCTTTACCTGGGGTCCAGATAGGTAAGGTAGTGCAAGCAGAGTATTTGAGCTACAACAACAAGCTGTTCGGGTAACTTCGCTCTCGTTAAGAGAAATATAAAAATCCCCAAGCTCTGAATTATTCTTGCAGTCAAAAGTCCAAAAAATCGCAGATGGTAATAAGTTAAAACTATGCTTTTTTAAATGCATAGCTACTACAAGAATCTGGCTCCTAATGTGTCTAAATAAGCTATTCAGTTGTCATTCGTCTACCATGAACACTCAGAAAAGCCACTCTGTGCAAAATTCATTGCCACGGAGACGGACCGAGTGTTATGATACCAGCAACATTAAATTCCAAGGTGCCAGCTCGCACAACTATTTGTGTGACATCGATGTTAAAATATTTAATCTTAAACCTGGCTTTGGGAAATAAGCGAAGTCTTTGCTTATGAGATGCTTCCTCGATGTTTTTTGGCTCTCTGCTTTGTTTAGCGATAGTATTTAGTATGATACGATGCATTTGTATACGATCAATTTGTTTACTGAGCGAATTTATTTGCTTGATGTTCAGTTCAGTATATATTGAGCCATTTTCTTTGTCTATTAGCCAGTGCAATTTATGTATGCCTTGTTTTCCTTTGAATCGCCCAACTTTTCGCTACTGATCCTATTGAGCGCTTTCCATTAGACGAAAATTAAAGAAGGAGGCTAGAAGTGCACGAAGAAACACATTTGTTTTACTCCTGAAAATTGATACGAATAGGAAAATTCTTTATTTTTATACCTGTTCGATGTTAGTAAACTTTGCAATGTAATCTTTGATAGTTTCTTCCTCTGATGACTACGGCGCCAATATGCGGGAGCAACTTTTTAAACTTTCTACAACTCTTTTCTTAGCTGGACAATGTCTACCAGTTCTATCTTCTAACTTTGTTTGTTCTTGAGTTGCTTATGTTTCCGATTCTGATTCTGATTTAAAATTTTGGAACTATTTTGGAAGGTGTGTGTTATGTATAGGCGATGTCTTTGACTAAAATAAGGGTGGTATCCTCAATTAAATAAGCCAAGGCTAAAGAGGAGGTCTCTTGATCCTGTTGTTGCACTTATGAAAGGCTTTTTTGTTAGCACCGGAAAATATTCTAGGCGCTATGCAATTTTTGGGAAATAAATAGCTGTTGTTGTTGTTTTTGTTGTTGCTTTTGTTGTGTCTTGCGCTAGCTCCCGAAGCCTACCTTTTTTTTTTTGAGAAGGTGAGGATAGGAGGCAGGTTGCATTAAGGAAAGGATGCAATAAACTTCCTCTTGTACTTATGGAAGCGTTGTAAGGCTGCGAAGTGTGTTTCATTCCAAAGAGCAGTTTATTAGAAAACGATTGCGCCTTTGGACGACCACCTTCCCATTATCGGATCCATTACTATGCTTGGTGACAGAGAAAAGCCATTGATTTTTAAACTTCAGGGCCAATCGTCACTTGAAGACTATTCCCTACTTGAGGACCATTCTCAATTAGAGTGCAATGCGCTACTTCTCACAAACCTTGCTTGATGCTTATGCGTGTGAAATAAACCTGCCGCCTCTTCTTATCGTATGTATGCAATGTTTCGCAATAGAACTATAAGCCAGCGCATTGACTAGCTCAGACGGAGTACTACTAAAGCCTGTGGTTGCAGGACTCAAAAGGGCTACTGAAGCCTTAGTTGCTTTGTCTGTCATGATATCACTGGGATTGACTCCACCTAAGTCACGGACTGCACTTCCAGAGGGTATACTACACCTTCGCTAAGTCGCTGAATTCTGCATTTCTCTCTTCTTTCTAACTTCCGTCAGGTTGGATGTTTGATGTCGTTTAGTTGATGGTCCGAATTTCTCTCTTAAGCTTTGGTTTCAGCCTTGTCCTCGTTGACAGTGCAGGAATCTTCATAGATACGATATTTGCGTGCTGTCATCAACGTATTGCTCAATAATTCCTAACGAAACCCGACGCTTGATAAAACATCTCTACCACGTTTGTCGGGATCAGACTAGGGTCAGGAATGAAATACGACTTTCCTTCGATCCTCAGTTTTCCCTTACTCTGGCATCTCGTTTTCCTAGTGCTCGTTTGCATCTGAGCGAAAGTTGCTCCGTTCTCGAAGCAACTCAGTTATTCTCCGGTTGGTACTGCAACTTTACAGTCCACGTTTAAATGAGGTCTAGTAAGGATTCGGTTTTCACAAGCAAGTGGCGCATATTCAAGAAAATCGTTGGCAAGACGACTTTTATCCGCCGACGTCATAGTGTAGAGATGAATACTGCTGCTAGCTACATATTTAATTGGTATTAGTGAGATTCCTTGGTCAATCTGTAGCAATAATGTGACGCGAGGGTTGCTTGTTGGCTGAGCGCTCAAGGCTAGAATCGAAACTTAATTAACTCAACATCAACAATTTCTTGGCGGGAAATTGAAGGGAGGGTTGTAAAATCTAACCAAACAGTGGCCACTTTGTGGACATTATATATTATGACAGAGTTTTGCATTAAGTGCAGTTAACTGCTAGCATGCCTTCTCGTACACAAATTTTCAGTTTATCTACATTTGCAAAGGAATGTCATGGTCAACGGGTGCTGCACAACCACCCAGCAATAAACTGCCCGTGTTTGGTTACCGTTGATAAATTGCAAGCGCATAGAAAAACAGGGTTTCGTGACTTTCACCAGAAGCATACCTTCATATCATTCGCAAATGGATTAATTTTCTAAACATTTCGAGAAATGCAGGCGCCCATGTCGATTTTTTTTTTTTAATTCAATGGATTATATACGCAGGAGAGTTCGAGCCAACTTTCCGCTGCATTTGGCTTGCCACTTTGAAACCAACGCATAGTACGCACTCTCGGACATAATGCTAAATCCGCACAAGCAAGACCCTAAGTGGAAAGACTACACTGCATTTAACGTGCACCAGTGTCAGGATTTTAACAGATAATTCCAACGGCATTAGAATTTTTTTCTGTCTATTGTAAGAAAGACAGTTTTGTTAATTTCATTTGCCTAAATTAGCTAGTACAGTCATGGACAAGCTCTTCATAACCTGCCATGGAGTGTCAACACGGTTGCGACCAAGCCAAGTTCACGCCCTTGTCAATTGCGTTGCCTCTATTAGCCGCCTCCCGCATACGTAGACGTGGCAGGTGGAAGCGAAAAGCGAGTGTTAAGACTTCTCGTCCTAAAAATATCAATCACCAATAAATATATTTAAGCAACTAAGAAGGGATTTCAGGATTCTTTTTCGAGGGCAGATTTCTTCTGCTTGATGTGCTCCACAAGAAGTTTGTATCGGGCCATGCATTCCTCCTACAGAGAACACAGAGGATGCCATTGACATTAACATTCACCGGTAGGCTCTACGCGTAAAAAAAATACCAACGCCGGATCACCATGACGAGCGGAGATTAATATTTTACCTTTGCACATAGATAACAACAAAATCAAATGCATAGAACCTGGAAAACGTCTTTCTGGACAATCTTCTCAATCTCACGCTACTCTTGCCGATGGAATATTCACAGACAAAAAGGACTTACATTACACAAGAGACATTCTGATACTTAAAAACCGCAAAGGGGCCGAGATGACTAACAAGACGGGTCATTTAAAACAGTAAGGGAATTCAGATACAGCCAACGAAAGAAATAAACTTTGAAGCATGAAAACTGCTCGTAGAAGCGCTACCATAGCTTTGCATACTATGGCGTGCAATAGCTCCATACCTTTGATTTTCCAGGTACGGCCCTTGCTATGCAAGTCCAACGGTCCTGCGTTGACTTCGGAAACTGAGCAATAGCTTTTTCCAGGCATTTCTGCTGCACTTGCGTCCAACTCTGGGGCTTTTCCTGCTCAGCCTCTGCGGAGACTTCACATGAACTTGCCTGAGTCGGGCTAAAAGCCAGACTTGTGTCAGCAGGTTTTTCTACAACATCCGCACTCGCGTCGCTTTTCTCTTCAGCTGGTCTCGTTTTCACTTTTCGCTTTTTGACTTGGGAGTATATTTCAGGTAACTCTTCATCATCGTTGGCGCACGTACCTAAACACAATAACGACACACCAAATGAAATACGCGCAAAAGGAAAGATGAAAAATCAAGCATAATTATAAAACACGGCACCGAAAACAATACAACATAAACGGCTTCCATATAGCTCCGCCAGCACATCTTAATCGCCGTGAAAATTGCACTTTCAAATGATTGGATGCTATTGGCCACTTGATTGTCTATATATTTGTTCCTGTTCGCAGAAATAGGCTCTCGTCATAAATGATCAATCAGTTTCTCGTGTACCAAGGGTGGCGGCCAATCAATATCTAGTCACTCAAGATTTCGTTGCGCTTAAACTAAAAAACCTGGCATTTTCTAACCTGAAAAAAAATCATTTTTTTTACACTACACTACAACAACAAACTGCTACGCATACACAGCAACACAAAATAACGAACAGATGACAACATGCACATACGCACAATCGCAACAAAGTCCTTTGCATTCGTTCCTCATTCGTAAATTATCTCGACCATAACATCGCGTAAGCCAACATAGACATATCGCACGTGTACACAAGTGCTATTCCTCACGCTGTACATGGAAAAAGACCAAGGGTAGGATGTAGCTATAATGATACATCATTTTCGCGAGCGAGTCTGCAAACCTTGGTCATAATCGTCCGGAATATCATCTTGAGATTGATAAAGCATGGCATCTGTTATGATGGTTGTTTTGCCAAGCTCTCTGTCAATCGACTTGGTTATGAGGCTGTCACTCAGGTTCACCGCGCTCTTCTTCTTCCCAGATACGACATCTAAACCTATCAACCAAGAACAACGTCCAATCTCTAAAACCACAGGGCGGGTTTCCATTCTAGAAAAAGCTGATAGGAGAACTTCAAAACTGCAAGCACAACTACTATGATAGTTAGCACAAGGTGATCTTGACAGTCAATAATTACGAATCGCAAATTTTATCACTTGCAACAATCTTATTTCAGACCGTATTAAGTCATCGTACCAGGAGAGACTGATTGCTTCGCAAGTGAAACTTTCATTTCTTTAACTTTTTTAGTTACCTAAACAGCAATACAATCCGATGCTATAACACTAGTTGTGCCACAGAAGTGCACATTCACAGAAGGCTCACTAAAGCAAATATGCTGCTCACCCAGCCTCAGAAAACAAAATCACTTCGAGACAACGACATGCAGACGTCTGAGACCTAATCCACAAACCCGTTTCCCAGTTCAAAGATTGCAACATAAGAGCAAAGAGCACCAGTAAGCCATAAACGAAAGAAAAAAGGTACATATACAAAGACGACGTATCGAAAATAAGACGATGTTGCGACAATAAGATGCTAAGCATCGTAAAACCACATCGTTAAAAAACGGGCCTGTTGAAAGCCACAAGACCTTCCAGGTTTCAGAAACAGACAGGGTAGAAATTTTTTCATGGCAGAAAGATGGCGCGCTGCGACTAGAAAAATGTTTACGCTCTATTTGAGATTTGTTTACCTCCTCTGAAAGTCTACCGAGCTCATGAGCAATACGCTCCCATCTCGCAGGAGTACCGCCTGGAAACTTCGCCATTGCTCTAGCAAGTGCAGCGTAATCGTCATTGGTCCAAACAGAGTCCTACCAGAGAAACAACCGAACGAAAAATAAAAAGACTTTGAATGAGAATGCCTCAAGCTGAAACGTGCAGCCAAAAAAAAACAATAATAATATAAGCAAAAAAGAAACTGTTTTTTTTTTTACTAAGAAACAAGATAATTATCAATTTACATGCCAAACAGAAAAATCAAGCGCTCCGGTGTACTTCTTAACTCAGGCCTCAAGCCAGTAACAATTACCTTAATTGTGCTGCTCGGAAAAGTCTCGTCAGAAACAGCGGCATCATCATTAGCAAGCGCATTAGACTGCCAATTATCATCGAATTCAGAGGCGTCACGAATCTTAGCTTGAGGCCGTCTCTTAGGCCGCACTATTTTTTCTATAAACAAACGATATAATTCAATTCTATTACGATGGCGAACTTCGGCTTTCGGCATATCATATCTGAGTTCCGTAAATATTTTAACAAATGGTAAAGAAAGTTCCAAGTGAACGAAAGTTTTTCTGCAAGACATCACAGCCAAATCTACTTAATATCTGGCAATCCTTCACCCAAGCAGCATCGTTTGCCCAAGGCCAGAGCACATGGTGGCACAGAACAACTGATAAAACTCCAACGACTATACTTTTACGTGACCCCTTTAGCCTGAAAAACAGACGATCATAAAATATTGACATTGTCTAACCATTCATAACATTTTCATACACGCAAGCCCGGGCATTACTTCTAAAAGTTCATAACTGTCTAGAAAAATAGGCGAACCAAAATACCTTGCGTGCTATCATCTGCTACTTCAGCTCCTTCATCAACTTTTCGTCGCTCAAACCAGTCGTGCAACATACTCTTTAGTCGGAAAAACGTTGAAGGAATAGATAGTATAGTTCCCTTACCAAAACGATACAAAACGAACGGCAGGACATCCCAGAAGGTAGGCCGTTTATATCCATAATGCTCAGCTATATGGAAAAGAGAGCTTCCGATGTCATATTGCAACATAATCACCAAGCTTAAACGTCTGTCACCAAGCCATAAAAATATTATTCCAGTCCTAACCTGAACAGCCCGTATTTCTGCAATCACAAAATTAGAAAATCATACATAGCATCCATGCAACAAACCTAGCACATTATCAGTCGATAATTCTGCATCATCAACAGCTTTTCCTTTCGCCTTTTTCTTTTCCAAACGCTTTCTTGCTGGCTCTAACAATTCTTCCTAGGCAGAAATACAGCATGGTACTATAAACGAAATTTTCCACTGGAATCGGGACTACATGTATGTACTTACAATCCAAGACAAAGAAGCATTTATATAAAAAACAAGGTGCATACATATAGGCTTGAGGCAGCTCTGCACCTCAGGTAAGCTCTTTTCTTTCAGTGCAGTATTAATTCCAGATGTTTTCCCATAGACGCACTTGAAAATCACTTTTGAAAGCTTGCATCATGCAAAACATTTTGAAAGTTCCATAAGCAACAGCTTATAAACAATTTTCCATGTAAGCCATTAAACAATCTGAGGCTTCCACTAGAACCCAACTTACCAACTCAAACCGCTTTTCCAAATAGGCAGCCCATATGAAGAGAAAATGGCCAATAGACGCTATACCAAAAATAAAAATTGAGAACTCAGCAAGACCCATTTTTCTATACTTGCGGTAATAGAAGATAGGCTGCCTCCAATCTGGCAAACCATTTTGCAAAACAAGGTCATACCTGAAAGAAATAACATTAATATTGAAGCTACTTCACAAACTTTGATCCAGAGATACAAGGATTACATTTGAAGGATTCAAGCTCAAGTTTATGTTGTAACACGATGAACCACAAACAGTTGCCAGCTGCAAAACTATAGATTGAAAAGCAACGTAAAGTAACAAAATAGCAGGGTAACATATAGCTTAATGCCAGAAGAAGTTTTCAATCAAGGCAAAACAACCACAAGGAAATGTTTGGTCTCAAACACTGCATAAAACACTAAGCAAAAAAAAGCAAAAATGGAAAAAAAAGGGAGAATCAAGAGACACCTAACAGCAACTCACTTTTGACGCTTGCCTTCATCTTTAAGGACATCATACACAGCGACAAGCTAGAAATGACACAGAGATCTTAAAGCAAGACTTACTAGGGAAGGCTATATACAGTTTTCTGATGCAACCAAATTTACCACAAATTTCCAAATCAACAACAGACACAAAGCATGAAAATCAAAAGTCCACAGGCAAATTTAATAGTTTCGCCATGAGTTGATGAATCTTTTGGATGCTTTATTAGCATTTAATGATCCTAATGCCGATGCTCATCTGCACATCGGCTAACAGAATGTGCTTTAGGCAAGCTTGCTATACTTGCAGTATGGAACATAACAAAGAAAAAAATTTTGTCCCACCTTTCTAAATGTGTTTTCCGCATCAGGGGCATCATTTTTATCAGGGTGCAGCACTAGTGATAGTTTTCTGTAGGCCTTTCTGATGTCCGCAGAACTGGCATCCTGTGCCAAAAATAGAAATGATCCTGTAGCAGTTGTCAAACAAACAAAAGATGCAAATTTAGACAAGAGCGATGGATGCAAGACTCATGCTAAAGCATAATGTGATAACTACAGAATTTTACTTTAATTTCAACCACTACCTTAAACAGTTACTTTTTTAACTCTCATCATTCCGAAGCCGCAAGATTTATTTCATAAAAGGACGCATAAATACGATTTGGCAACTTCACAGCAAATACTATATGCCTATAATTTCTCCTAACAGCCACTAAGCATGTTCATGCAGGCATAGCAAGACCACAAAACTTTACTAAGCACGTTACCCTTACACTTGAATAATTTGAAAAACTTTTTGAGAAAGAACCCAGCTCACAGCAAATGATTTACTAAAAGCACTCAACTTCGCAGAAACACCTAAAAAATGCCACAAACAAATTGCCATGTTGAAAAACATTTCGGAAGTCCAGCACCTACAAAATGTTGAAATTTTCTTTTGACATACAAAATATGAGCTATGCAAGGCTTAACAAATCCTACTGCAAGCAACTCGAAGAATCACCAAACACAATCATACACAATAAACCCTTTCTACTTAACCATGCTTTGAAATTGATGGAAGCGTGTTGAGAACCAACTACTAGCAATTATTAACAAACCTTCTCCAGCCCCATAAAAGTGTAGAAATTTTCCTTGACTTCTTCCACCAGGTCAAAAATCTCAAAGTCGTCATTGTCCCATCCAATTGAAAAGTGAATAGAAGAAATGAGTAGCAATACCACTAGATGCCAATTGAAGGGCATACTTATTTACTAAGAGAAGAGTAGACCAAATGAAGTACTGTGAAAACCAAACATTGTCAACTGATACATATATTGCTGCAAAGGCATCTATTAGCATTCCAATGGCGTTTTACCTGAACCATAAGAAAAATATAGCCCTATAAAACTTATGAGGCATGAAACTTTTATAATGCTTGACATTTTACACACAAGTGATGGGAGCACATGCATAGAGCATTAAGAAATTAAAAGTGTCATGCATGTTTTAAAAGTGCAATTAACTGTGGATCTTTCTATTGCTCAGCACAATTATATATAATAACGTGTCTAGAACTGGCATTTCAGAAATCTACCAATTGCCCGGCAGTCATACTGCGCATGCGCCCGGAGATGCATATCTTTTTTTCCCTGCGGGTAAGTGAGGCGCCGGAAGTGCACGAATGCGTGGTGAAAATATTTATGGCGAAATTAGGTTGAGCAAGGCGTTTTTTAGGCACTTAAGCTTTATGTCCAGGTCTGCTTTGCGAAGCTTGAGGTAAAGCTTTTCGAGTCGCCGTAGATCCGATACAGGCAAACTCCTTCCATGATTTTCTGCATAATCGTGAATGATATTTCCGAATGGACGAAGCAGAATTAAATTAATCATAACTTTCAACAGAAAGAATACGCTTTTCTGTTTGCAGGACATGTTTCGACAACCTCTATTGTCATTCTCAACTAAGTTAGCGTTAAAGGAATAAGCGCTGCCTCTTCCAAGAAATCATTCTATGACGCCAGCGCATTCACAGTGAGCATTCTGCCATGCTTGAAAGATCGGAATATGTTTGTTTTTAGGCCTTCCTTAAGTGTTTTCAGCTTCCAGAAAAGCAGGCAGGGCTGGATCTGTGAGACTTATTTTGACAGTGTTTCCTTATTTGCCTATTCACTCCAAGATCGCAGTCATACCCTAAGCTTTATATTGACAAGATAACATTTGCTTTGAGAGCTGTCAAAGACATACCGATGGTTCCAAGATAATGATGGCGTCATGAACTGTGGTAGCATCCCCAAGATTCCTATCAACGAACGCATTGTACTTTTTATTTGTGAGCAACTTCGTAACACCAGATGCATTGGCCTCGGTGGTGGTGTCTCGGTGGATGCGATCGACTCGGTATTTGTAGTGGACTCGGTAGTAATAATCGCCTCGGTAAATGCGATTGACTCGGAAGGCGTTTCGGTGGATGCGAGCGACTCGGTAGTGGCCTCGGTAGATGCGCTGGCCTCGGTAGTGGTAGTGACTTCGGTTGTAATAATTGCCTGGGTAGGTGTCTCGGTGGATGCGATCGATAAGTGCACTGCAGAATCAATTTTAGTATCATTTCCACTTACCAGTAGTTTGAGGTCGTACAACGTAGACGCGATATCATCGTCCTGATTCCTCTAAAAAAATATATCGATATCGTCCTCGGGAAATTGATCGAGTATGAGCTGTTGTAGTCTTTTAACTTGCTCGGTCCTATTGGAAAGCTAGAAGATGAGTTTTCTTACTAACTTCGTATCAGGTGATTGTGTTGAGAGTGCGTCTTTGGATTTTCCGATTCGTGTGTTTGCTCGGCCTCTGTGGCATCGCCATCTTTTCACATCTCCCTTCTCTTATTCCTTCGCATCAGGGAAGCACTCGGAAAAGGGGTCCCTCTCTGCAAAATCCTTGTCAGACATAATCACATGTGCTTGAGTAAAACAATTATTGCGGTCTAGGCAACAGCTGCCTTAAGAGCTGCTTCAGACTCATCTACTGATAAAATAACAGCATAAACCTCAGTCAATCCAGCGATATTGATACTAACAATTAAATCGTCTGGGAGTCACTGCTCTAGAGCTTGCAGGTGGCATCTCAAGAATTTTCTCTGGATACGCATCATAAATTAAAACACATGTAATCATCCTGAGAAACTACTTCTCTAAAAAGCTTAGCTTCAAAAAGGTCCTTAGCTGACCTAAAAACTTGGCATTCATAAAAAATTCGTTCGAGAACATGAGCAAGCACTCTTGACCTTATCTTGCTACTGTAGCAAAGAAAGTCCTAAGTCATCTTCAGTACGTAAGTCAACATGCAGACCTTGCTAGCACCATAAGAACTCTATGCCATGCTCCATCATCTCAACACGAACACGCAACTTTCTGAACACGAATTTCAATACACAACGAATCGTAACGTAATGTTCCTGACTCGCATGTCAATGCAAGCAGAATGGGGAGACCACTGATCTCTAATTAAGATCTTAAATAAGTTATAATTAGAGATCAGTGGGGGAGGCAGAGGCCCCTTTATGTGGAAAGTGTCGTGTTTGTTAAATCTACAGTACATCCTTGCCTAGCCTTCATAGTAACTTATTCATTTTGGAATTGTGCTGCAGTAATACTCTCGACGCTACTTCAAAAGAGTTGATCCAATGCGAATGAATCATAAAAATCTTTAACCATTTTCAAGATAGCGTAGACAACTCTATATTGCTGATCACAGTAGGCACATATCGTCTTGGGTTGCCGTGGTAAGAGTGTGGAAGCTCAGTCATTTTATGAGAATGAATGCGAAATGCGAATATTTGAATAACTTATGCGCTTAGGCACACCTTCAGCCATTCCATTGTTCTGTACTATCCGCGACGTTTTGAATCTATAAGCCTTGTTCATAGACAAAGCCTTCTGCCATTACCATGAAATTCATAACCAGACCATGAAGTCCATGCGCAAGGCTACTTGAGTCTGCTAGACCTAACGTGCTCCTTGTCAGGAATTGGTGTGACACTTAAATTTTGACACCAAAGTTGACTAAAATTAAGCTTTTCTTGCAGTTGCTTTTTCTCAGTTTGGACTCATTTGAAATGCATCAACATCATATGCTGCGCTTATTTTTCAAGCATTCCTAATATATTCAGCATTGCTAGTATGTTCAGTAGAAAATTTAGGGCAAAGACAAGTTAAAAGAACACAGGCACGCACACTAACCCACACGCAAATACACACGAACACTGATATAAATGGGAAAGACCCTCCGCTTGATTTATTGTATGATACACAGATAACGAGGTAGTTTTCAGAACGGGAGAGAGACTGGGTCGCACCACATTTTTTAGAGGTAAGCACATCTCTGCATGTACGTAAAGCAAGCATTGCAAATATTGTGTGCGTCGTATTAGGAATGAGATTTTCGCAATAGCTTTATCGCCATCGCCAAGTAGCACTTCAAGGATCACTACAGTACCTGTCTAAATAACCACTCTTGTCCTTGCAATAGCCTAGCATCTAGAAATCTTGCGTTGTCGTGGCAAATAAAGTAGTGATGCCTCGACTGTTTAGAAAATTTTCAAACCCAAACTTACTGCTCCCGAAGGCAATGCAGATCCGAGAGTTAGATCCAACCCGATGGCAAATACATTCGTCTTGAAATTAATTTACTATTAGATGCTGGCTATTTTTTTTTCGCTTAACATCAGTGCTTTAATGATACGTGCAATGATATGCATGAACGTTCTTATTCATTTATCTTTCAAAGACACTCTTGAGCAAATTGTCACAGTTGGTTGCATCACTGACAGTACAGGTGTTCTGGCTTAACCTGAACGCCTCTGCAGTTCAAACACGAGTGTTGGAAGTTTTGAATAGTACGTGGGAGTGAGATGCACCCGTTGCTATTTAGCCACCAATGTTTATTTAATAAAATTCTCTTCCCAAGTCACAGCGATTGTTTCCAATGAATCGCCTTATCGTTGAAAGGCAGTGTTTACTGCGGCGACACTTCTACCATGGTGGAGCATGTAAGACAGGGTTAGAACGGATGATATTTAAAGCTTTTTGGTAAACTAAAGCTGGAACATGCAATAACAATTGGGCAATTAAATAGGCCAAGTTAAGAAATTCAACAGTTCCTCCATTCCCCTAACGCCAGACTCGTTTCGCCTGATGTGGGGCTCATCAGTGGCGTGCATGGGAACCAATTTAAATCGGTCAATTTCAAAATATATGTGCTCGTTTGATCTGAGCCTCTCTGTACGGTATTCGGTGCTTTAGGCCACACCAAACTTAACATTTATGTAAACATGCCTCTGTACTTTTTAGTTAGCAAGTCATAATGTCGTACAGTTCTCACCAGTTTACTCGGCTCTCGTGGTCTAGTGGTAAGTGCTCTGCTTTCCACTCAGCGACCCTGGTTCGGTTTTCATGCACGTCACTGATGAGCCCAACTAAGGGTGAAGCGCGTCTGGTGTTAGGGGTAGACAGGAACTGGTGAATTTCTTAGCTTGACCGATTTCAAAGTACATGTAATCGGGTAATACGAGTCTGACTGTGTGTTATTTGATGCTCTTGGCCACACCAAGCTACCTAACTTACTGCTGAATAGGCTTAAGTTATCGCATTGTACGACATCAATGACTTCTGCAAGAATTCTCCACGGAAATGAGAAGATAGTGATCATGTACTTTGCGTTTTCTGGCCGTTTGCATGGCGACTGTTGCATTCACTTTCATTTCGGATGAGCACATGGCAAAGTATTCTTGTTTTCGTTTTCTCATTGGCTTGTTTGAAACTATTGATAATGGTTTTGCAGAAATTATTGAATTACATTCTTTACTTATCATGATTTAAGCAATTGGGTAATAGTTTTCAGATCTAGTATCTCCGCTCAAAAAGATACCTGGCTTTTTTCAGGTTTTCAATAATTGTCTAGCGCCTTGCTTTTCTTTTTCGAGATATTGGCTTCACTGAATCGAGAAATCAGGAGCTCATACACATGACATGTATTTGCTTTTTGCATGCATTAGGTAATCATTTACTATGTACACTTAATAACTTGTTGCAACTCTGAAACGTTGAGTATCTGATGTATAAATATACTGTATACTGCTAATTGACAGCGGATTGCATATTCTCTGCTGTGAAGATGCTGCATCCAGCAAGCACCTTTTGAAAATATTCGACGACTTTCTACGAGAAGCAATTATGAAGTCGAACAGTTGCCGTTGATCACAGCACACTTTCGTAGAGAATTGAAACGTCAGTTGACCGTAATCGGCATAATCAGGTAGCAAGCTCTAGTCAGCAAAGAGGGTGCTACCCCTTACGAGAGACCTTCCAACCTTCCATATCTTCATCTAAATAACGTTCAGATGCCTTTCAGGAATCAGCAAAGAATTTTAAAGAATTCGCTAGCTCGCCTTGCCTTCCAGGCACAGCTTTATATACAACATACTTCATACTCTCTGTTGTAGCTGCAAATGATGATTTGTTATAACTTTCATCAGTTATCAGCTTCGTGCGATTAGATTTTCTGTGTGGTTGGCTCGACGAAAAGCTACCAGCGATTTTCGTCCACCCTTCAAAGACGTGCTTTTAGTAGAAGCTGAGTTTCGTCGCTAAAGGTTGAAACAGAAAGCATCATTGCAAAAAAGTACACGATTTCAGCTATCAAAGACTGAAGGAGTAGGAAATCCATCACCATTTAGAAGGCGCCGTCTAATTAGGTAAAGCTCAAAATCTGCAAGAAATTATGACATATTCATAAAAAACTAAATTCTTCGTTGCTGTTGTTTTTGTTGTTGTTGTTGTTGTTGTTTTTGTTGTTGTCCTTTGTTGTTGTTCTTTGTTTGTTGTTGGCATCGTCAACCGCATAACCTTTAGCATCTTGCGATCTTGTCGATAAAAAGCTCAAAATCGCGTAAATCATGAACTTGGAAATCAAATATTCTGACACTTTTCAGCAGAATGATTAAATCAACATAAACTCAAGCAAAAAGCAAGCTTGGAATAACAACCAAAAATTACCTCACCTTCGTTAAGCTTCGCCCTTTGCCAGATATTTTAGACTAATGTTAAAAGAAAGACATAAACTGAAATGTTCGTTAGAACTAGAAAACTCATGATGTCGCAATATAGTTGCTAACCAACATAAGCTTGTTATTAGGGAGAAGAGATTCTCTCGTCGACGAATATCAGTCACGATAAACTATCACAACCAATAACTTTTCATGTATCTTGCCTTTTTAAATGCCATTTGCTGGATCTGCCCTCCACCCATTAATTGTGGCGCCAAACCACCGGCATCCATCGCCCCAGCTCCAGGTCTTCCCATGCTTCCTTCAAACGGAGAGGCCTCTTCGTTTCCTGTGGTCATCTCCATTTGAGACTCTTACGAGAAAGAAAAGAAAGAATAGTTAGTTAGTTTGAAAGCATTATAAGGGAAGACTTTTTCTGATTTTTTTCTTTTCTTCTGCTTGGGATGGGATGAATAGGCTTGCAATGCCGGGCTGCTCCATCAGTGAAGTTGCTGATAATGCCCTGAAAGTTTTTGTTTTCGTTAGGCAATGTTTGGAGAAAAACGATACATGTTTTCGAGTTCACTAGTAAGTACTCCAAGTGGAAATGTTATGAAGTTCTTAGTTTCCGTAAAGCATCAGACAAATTTTTGAATTCTGAATTTGAAATTTTGATCTTTATCTGTGACCGAAACCAAACAGAGAGTTTATATGCGATGTCCCATTCTCAGAGTCCAAAGGTTATAATTGCGGTGTGCCACTCTGTGCCACAAATGTCGAAATTAGTCTTGCCTGTTTAGATACGATTCTGCATTGTTGTGGTCAGAAATTTTTCTTATCCACTTTTCTCGTTAGAATCACTCTCTGGTTCTATTTATCTGTCTCTATCTCTCTCTTTTTGTCTCTCTCTCTCTGTGTCTCTCTCTCTCTCTCTCTCTCTCTCTGTCTCCCTCTCTCTCTCTCTCTCGCTCTCTCGCTCTCTCGCTCTCTCGCTCTCTCTCTATCGCTTTTTCCAAATATTGCATCGGTATTGTACCTTATTCAAACAAAATAAAATCGGTGAATTTTACCTGATGATTGCTGCAAAGCACCAGGTGCCCCGATCGTCCCCATTTCGACCGGATTTTGATCTCCTCCGATTTCGATTGGCTTTTGGCCTCCCTCTACAGACTGCCGGTCTCCACCAAGAAATTCGGTTTGCGCTGCATTAGCCAGTTCTTGAGGGCTGATGTTTGCCTCTACAAAAGCCATAAAGTTCATGCCGGTGAAAAAAAAAAAATAATAATAAAGTAACTATTTTGCAGGCAGAAAGAAATTTGAAACTTCTACTCATAGCGCTCAGCGGAGCTGCTCGAAAAAGATATAACAGATGAAAAGACAATCTAATTATGCAACAAAGTTGAAGCCAGTTGAAGTCGTAAGGAAATATTTGAAAACTCTTCTATTCGAAACATAGCGTGTCAAGCTTGGCATGCTGTCGCAGGTCCCTCAACTCGCATACAAACTTTTTGCCAAATTTTTATGTTCTTAGTAGCTTAACTGTGCAAAACTTTTGCACTTCAGCAGCTCGATGAATCTCAGCAGTCGCAAACTTACCGTCAGATCCAAAACCTTGGTCAGCCATGGTTGACGTCTGCTGACTGCTTATCTCCGATCCAGCGGCAGCTCCGGTTTCCATCCCCTCTCCTCCTCCGAGCTCAATACTGCCTGGAGGAAGCTGGTTCGCTCCCAGGCCTTCCAATCCTTGCAAGCCTCCCAGGCCTGGGATCGAAGGACTTTCTGCGTTTGCTTCTTGTTTCTGACCGACAACGCTGACTTGACCCATACTGCTTTGCGTCGCCTTAGTTATTTCTTCTTGAATCTGGGACAGCTCGCGGTTGCTCTCCGAAGATATCAAAGCATTGTAGCTCTTGGAAGAAAAGCGAGAGAAAACTGCTTGACCAGCGGTTTACTTTGCATGGCTTACGTATGATTGCCTACTTGAACTATTTGACTGTTTTTCTAAGCTGGGGTCATTCGCAATGGCCGCCAAAAACCGCAATCCGCTTGCATTTCACACCAATGTTCAAGGCTTCGAGCGAGATCATTTAAAGAAAGGTGAAACTAAATAGTAGCATTTACCTGCATTTCTTGCGTGGCTTGCTCTTTCGGAGATAACGCAGGAGGCGTCGGAGCGGCTGATGCGGTGGATTTATCGCTGGAGGCTTCGCCGTCTCCGTAGTCGTACGTATCTCCGTTAGAAAACTTTTTCTCTTCCTCGGCTTCCATCGCTAGTCGGTCTTCAAGCTTCGTATCCTCCTTATACGATGTGGCGCCACCACCCATCTTTGCTAAAGAAAATAATGGAATGGTTGTTGGTTTGCCGTTGCTGTCGCTGTTGTTGTTGTTGTTGTTGTTGTTGTTGTTGTTGTTGTTGTTGCTGCCACTGCATTCAAACTGTCGAATAGGTAATTTTTACGAGAGACACGCACACAAACAGCAAAAACAGTGCAAGACGGTATTTATCTGTGCCTTTTCGCAGATCAACTTAATTGCATGGCTGTAACATAGCTCTGTGTATTCTCATCACCATGGCGACTATTACGTTTGCAAGTAAGATGTTGACAACATCAATCTACTATTACAGTTTTCCTAGTTAGGTGACATCCTTTTCATAACGCGTTGAGTCTAAATCTGCACCTACTTAATGCGGCAATATCCAGTCCAATAGAATTACTCGCCGTCTTCCCGCGCAAAATCTTTTCACTGGATTCGATGTCATCGCTATCCTTTGAAATAGCTTCAGCTTCAGTCTTGGGTCTGTGTTGCAGATGATCTTTTGAAATGAAATACGGGAGGCAATAAGAAAATGACAGCTGAAAATGACAAGGACTTACTACGCGTGCTAAATGCAGAGCGAGTTGCATGATATATGCTGCAAGCATTCGCTGTTACTACTACACCACTACATTCAATTATTTGTGCTCAAGGCAGAGTTGGTATCTTGGCAGAAAAGATACCACTATTTAAAGGAACAATATAGGTATAGATGATCTCTGCCATATCGCATGGAGTCGAATAGCTTATTATCACGAGCAACGAGATCAAGATTGCAAGTCCACTACAAACTTCTGCAAGAGGGTATGCCTTCTAAGTATCTTATGATATTGACAAAGCGCCACTTTAAATGAAACTTAAAATCAGTAACAAAGACAAATGCAAGTCTTGCAAACGCTTCATCCCGTGTCACCAGCGCCAAATTCTGTGCCACGCATGCAGAAGATATTTTCACGTTAAATGTTCGAATATATCGTATAGTACTTTCATGACTATAAGTGCCTGGAAGTGCACATGTTGTCTTCAGCATGATCTTCCATACAGTACAGTTGATGATAGAAATTTATTATTAAGTCTTGCCGGTCTTGACGAATCACCTGACCTGAACCTGACCCTGCTACCTTATTTTACCGTACGCTCCCTCATCGACAAACTGCCTGGACAGCCTGTCACTTTTAAGGATCTTCACTTTAATAAAA